>JAQFZF010004367.1:0-10616 GCA_034695365.1 Enchytraeus norvegicus
AACAAGTTACCCTCATTGGTAGTTGAAGCAGAGTCAGTTAATTGTTTCAAGAATAGATTAGATAGCTATAGGAATAATTCTTAGATAAATAAATTGCCTTTCTGTAATTTATTATTTGTTAAGACCTTCTGTGTATTGTTAAACTATGTATGGATGTAAATCTCTTAATTGATAAATTCATGTTAGAAAAAGAATATAATTGTATTGAATTCTAATAGAAGTGAGAAAAAAAGCTCAAGTAAAAAAAAAATAAAAATAAAAATAGTAATCAAGTCAGCAAAAAAAACAGTAATCAAGTGAGGAAAAAAAATCTGTTAATATACTTTTTGTAATTAGGTGAATTTACTTCTCTGGATAGTTAAATTGTATTCTTATACAGTGCTTAAATGTGTTGTTCCTGGCTGAATCATCAATGGATATAACTAGTTTCATTGCATTACTTTATTGTATTAATATTGTATTTTTTTGTATGACATTTGGCAGTGATGGGCATCTAACTAAAAAAAAGTAGTTTAACTAAACTATTTTTTTAACTAAAAAAAGTAGTTTTACTACTTTTTAAACTAAACTAAAGAAAGTAGTTTAACTTTAAATTAAATTAAAGTAGTTAACTATTTAACTACTTTTCTAACCACTATTTTACATAAATTTAGCTGTTCTCTATATTAAATTTTAATAAAACCTATAGATGAGCTTTATTAAGCTAATTTCTGCTGCCCACATCACAGGAATGCACATTAATAGACAGGAAAACTTAATTCCTATAGTATTTTTTTCTGTAAAACAGAGTTATGCGGATGTATTAAAACATTTTGCCTTGCTCACAACTCAGACGACATTTAATATCACCAAAATTTTTCACTATTAACTAAAAAAATTAGTTTAACTACTCTTTTAACTAAACTAAAAAAAAGTAGTTAACTATTGCTCTAACTGAAGTAGTTTAACTAAATAGTTAACTACTTTTAGTTAACTATTGCCCATCACTGCCTGTAACTGTATATATATACTTGCTCATCTGAATTTCAATTAATCATGCCAAGTTTATTAGTCATTTCCCCATAGAAATCTTACAGTTAAATGATAAATTATGGTATACATGTATATTTGTAAAATGTATATTTATCTGCATAAATTTACATGTATATATCTATACTTTGACAGCATGTCGTTTGGTCAGTTGTGTGGATTGGTTGTAACATATTTGTCATCTGCTTCTATCTGCAGGCTGGGAAATTGGACAAGGTTTGTAAAAAATGTAATTAGCAATACAGTAATATAAATTGTAGTCTTAGTGGTCTCTTACATATATTGTATGGTTGTTGGGCCCAATTAAAGTGAATAGGACCTATATGAAAAGTAAGCCTTAGCTGATCATTGGCTGAAATTCTGAAGGATTCAATAGTTTTGATATTTAAGCCATATACAACGATATAGCCTATGTCATGACATTATGTTTTAATATTACACAACATGGCAAAAGCCGAATTTAACAACAGGTTCACAGCCCGAGGGCTACATCAGAGAATGGAGATTGGAGAGCCCTGGGATTCAAACCGCTGACCTATTGATCCGCAGTTCAGTCACTTAACCGTTACGCAAGGGTTCGTAATAAACCCTTTGGCTCATCGAGGTTGTGCACCACTGAACTAGACCACCTGAAAGCTGAATGTTTCTCGTAAAGACCTACAAATGCAGTCACTAAAGAAGCAATGAGAAATGCCTAAAAAGTCATAATTCCCCTTGTCCAAAGACATCACTTGCAGTATGGTAACAGCCTTTGTGATGGGTTTGACTTGTTGAGTTGATCGATGGTGTGCTCATTGCATAAAGGTAGAAATTGTATTGGAATGATTGCGTCAGACCTGCCACTTAGCAGAGCACTGGATGTATTAATATGTAATAGTCATTTTGTGATGGAATTTTTATGTATGCTCCATGGGCTGGTAGTTCAAATATTGTTGAAGGTGCCCCTGATGTTGTCGTCAGATGATGAAATGGACGTTAAATTTGCATCAATTGATTGATTGTACAGCATGGCACAGCACTGAACATGGGCTTGAGTGGTCTGAGCTGGTGGGCCACAGGTGGAGCCGGTTGTCAGGTCAACAGAACTGCTGTAGCAAAATATCCTATCACTACTGGTTGTGTGCTAGACTACATTTATATAGAGACTATACATGCTGCCATTCAGCTACTGCTCACTGTAAGTTTCAAGAGTAATAATAATTATACAGTATGCTACTGATCTCACCAGCTTGCGAGATTACCGGAATTCGTTTACAAATTTGGCTAGCTAGTTGCAGTCGCCAGAGCTTGTCTTGGTAATTGTACACCAACTCCGACGCTATTATAGCATTGGAGAGTAATGCAGATTGCTTAAGGCTTGCAAGTCGCAACTCAAGGGTCTCCAAAACTGGGCTCTGAACCGGAGTACTCATGGTTCAGTCTCTACTGCCACTGCTCAGTTTTTGGAGATCCTTTGAGTTGAGTTACCTTGATGATGTTCCTATGAATATTACCCATTGCTCAGTTTTTGTGATCTTGATCATTTTGACATCCATGATCCAACTGTATAAAAATTAAATAGCAATCAATACGGTTTTCACCAAAAAAATATAAACAATCTAACTTACGGCAAAAAACAGTATGTACATAGTACAATAGATATTATTACAAATAAACCAATGATGATAACATTAAATACAATACAATACAATGAGGATTAAACGTCCGGTTCCTCACCCGAAGGCGATGTCAGGGACGAATTTATGAATATTACTGCTCCAGCACTCCATATCCAATACTTGAATAGTGATATTGATTTATTTCCCTTTTGCAATATGCATTCTAGATGAAAGTAAATGTACTTATATAATACATGTATAATTATACGTATATTGGCCTAATATATACTGTATATTATTATTAATAGGTGCTCGCCTTGTGCCTTATATCAGTTATACTCTCCAGTAAGAAAAAACAAAAGACTGATTCATGTAAGTATTTAATTTCATAAAAATGGTATCAATGTATACACTCTATTAGTTAAAAATATGACAACATATAAATTTGTGTGTATAAATTATGCCCAGACTTAACTTTGTCAATAAGCAGATATATAATATATATGTGATTTTCTACTTTAAAGTTTTTATAAATATTACTGCTTTATCTGCTCACAATGTACAGTTAGTGTGTTTTAATTTTTATTTTAGACTTTCTGGAAATGACATCTATGGGGTCATCCATATATTATGTCATCACTTGGGGAGGGGGGTCGGGACCTTGATGACGGCGGGGGGGTTTGGGCCTTGATGACGTCATCATTGGCAAATTATTTGATACACCTTTTTTCGCTATGTCTAAACCGCACAAATTTCTTCACGAAACCGTACTATTTTTTTCTTAACCGTACAATTAAAAAAAAAAACTGCATAAAATGTCTGCGAAAGCTTAATATTTATGAACAGAACACCCAAATTCTATTTGGCCCATATATAGGTTGTTACCTGCTACCACTTCCCACTCCATGATCGACTACGCGCTATATGTACTCCGGTGACCGACTGCGCGGTGACCGATGACCGACCCCGGGTGATGACGTCATCAAGGGGGGGTCGGGACCGGTGATGACGGATGATGATGGGGGGAGGGGGGTCAAACATCCCGAAAAAGTAATGACGTAATATATGGCTGAACCCTATGTTGAAGAAAAAACTAAGTATTATGCAGAATAGAAAGAGAATAGTAGTTTATTTAAAGTTTTTAAAATTTGTTAATTTCTTCTAAATTCCTTTGATTGATTAATGAGTCTTTTTAATTTGTTACTGGCAAGCATTCTTTGTATTCAAGAAGTTCTTTTTATTGACAAGACTACACAATACACATTAGTAAACAACTATTCATTGTTCTTGTTATATATCCCAGCTCAAGCAGTGATTGACGCGCTGGAGTTCATACGAGTGCGCCAGGCCTCGTCAGACACTCTCAACACTCAGTCGTCACACCGGCTTCCTAACGGCTCATCCGTCCCAGCCGCTCAACGCTCCTCTGCCTCTCTACCAAACCGTAGCAAGTCTGGCAGGGATCATCGACAGAGGAGGAGTTCTGTGGGAGGCAACGGTTCTGGGAGCCAGGAGCAGGTGTACAACAATCTGGGTTTGTTCCGCTCTGAATTGCCTTCAGGTGAGGAGGAGGTTGATATGGGTGGAATACCTGGGGGTCTATCCAATGGAGAGCAAAGCAGGGCTTCTGATAGGGGACAGTTTGATATGGGTAGGAATAATGGAATAGGACGACCTGCTGGTGGTAATCGATCCAGTGGTCGTAGTAGGAGATCAAATAGGTCGCGACCTTCGAGTCAAGCATCAAATAGGCAACGACCTTCAAGCCAGAGGTCTAATAGGTCACGAACAACCACGAGTCAGAGCAGTTCTGATATTGATTCACCTTCGCACGAGTTGCCGCGGGTGACCAACGTTCTACCGCTAGCTCTCAGGAATAACATGGAGAGATATAGAGTACCACAGATACCTCGCGTTGATTCTCTCTCGCCATCTAGTAATAACCTCACAGATACTAGTCATCAGCCAATGTCAGGCGTTAGAGTGGCTCTGCAACCACCCAATATAGCAACACATAAACCACCCGTTATACCAACACAGAAACCAACCAATATACCGGTCCACGAGGAACCCACTGTCCCAGGAATGATTAGATTGAGCGAGTCGCCCAGTAGGAATCCGGATGAGTCATCGCGACGACGTGTCTCATCCCATGATATAACGCTACCAACATACTCTGATAAAATGTTGAAAGATTTCAGAGAGGTGACTCCTAAGAGATTATCTCCTCTTCCTTTATACAGTGATGATAATTCTTATTTAGCTCATAGACCTCCCTCAGGTAGAATGACCAGTAATAATCAGGGTGCTTCAGCAAACCAGCCATCAGTACTTCCCCAACCAGTACTGCATAATGATGTGTTTAGCAATAATGTAGAGCAGGTTGCAAGGCAGCAGTCACCTACTAAACTTGACAATAATAACAGACAGCCGTATTTTACTCGAGGAGTAAATAACAATGTATCTAGTAATCAAGATAGTCAGGCTGATAGCTGGTCGAGCCCTGTTAGTGAGAAGTCACCACCGTTGTTGTCGGACAGATCCAGTTCTTCAGGCTTGAATTCGTCCTTCAAATTTGTTCCTCAGTCACAAAATCAAAGTCAGTCACATCAGCTACGTCAGCAGCCTGTGACTCATCAGCAACAGCCTATGACTCATCAGCAGCAGCCTATTACTCATCATCTGCAGCCTGTGACTCACCAGCTGCCTATGAGTTATCAGAAGCAGCCTCAGTGGTCCCAGGAGCAAGCACTGCAGCAGCTGCGTGAGCAAGCCCAGCAAATGTATCCTGTGAAGGAGCCAGCAGCTAGCATGGCATCGTATGGGCAGCAAAATCTTAAACAATCAAACGCACCGCATCAACGAAACGTCTCTCAGCCATCGTCAGTATATCAACAAGATAAACAATATCAGTCACAACAATCAACCAATCAGAGGTTACCTAATGAACAATACAGAGACAATCAAAGGTTGCCATATGAACAGAGTGCAGCCAATCAACAGTTGCCATATGAACAACAATTAGCCAATCAGAGATTGCCCAATTTGCAACCTGCAACTCAACAATTATCTTCTAATCAACAACCATTGTCACAGCAAAGGTTGCCTAATGAGCAACATTTCAATCAACAGAGGTTTCAGAATGAACCTAGTTTAACTGATCCATGGTTATCTAACCAGCAACATTTATCAACTCAAGAAAAGTTACCTAATGAACGACAATTAAATAATCAGAGGTTGTCCAATGAACAATCAAAATCAAGCAGTGTGTTGCCGATGAAGCCACAACAAAATAGACCGCTAAACGTTCTAGATTTAGTGAGACATTCAACGATGCGTGCGTCCCAAACAAGTTTATCCTCAAGACATAGGGCTAGCGGTTCAAATCAAGACTTGTCAGCAAAACGTAATTCAACTAATTTAACTGAATCTCAGGGCCTGACATCTCAAGTTAACGTAGTTAGTAGTAACAGGAGATTTGACGAGGTACCAAGGTTGCTGAGTTCTGGCGAGGCTCCACCAGCGTACAATAAATATGATATTAACATTGATCATGATAATAATGCAACTTTTATCTAGATCTTTTATTTAGTAAGATCTGTATGCTGAAATTGTGCCTTAAATATTATTTTATATTACCTGTTGATGATTCTTGTTGACTGTAGCATATATAGAGTTAAGTATTTCATTGAGTATTTTTGGATGACTGAATTACTTAATATGCAAAATGTGTAGTGTCAATTGCTTTCTATTTATTTAAATACATATTATAAAGGCATTTATGGTTCAGAATCGTGCATTTGAGAAAGAAATTGCTGAACATTATGTCTCATTCATTGTCTTAATTATATTCATGCTAATCTGAACTGAAGATCTCTTTTTATGTGAACGTAGCAATTTTTTAGATCTTCATGTAAATGAACAACATTATTTCGTTTAAAGCAATGACAGTATTGTCTTGTCATCTATTCATTACTGTTGTCATAATATAACATGACATACAAGATATACTTCAGAACAGTCGCATGTTCTTTCACCATTTTGCAAGAATGCCGGAATGCTTTTCGCCTAGCTAGTGCAGTCACCAAAGCGTGTCTTGGTAAATCCACAATGACAGCTGCTCTATTAGCAAAGGAATGTCGAACAGCTTGCTTAAGGCTGCAACTCCAAGGTCGGCAAAATTGGCATTGAACTCGCGACCTCATGTTTCAGTATCAGCTGTGTTGCCACTAGACCACTGAGCCTCTCCAAGAATCTCTTACAAGAAGCGATACAAATTCTGACAGTTGTTCTCCATTTAATGCAATTCTCGTTAGTTATAACACATATATAATATGTTAAATCATGACCACTTGTACAGCATATCGTTTTATCAGCACAGTTTAGAATAAAGTTTTACAAATTTTGTTACAGATTGAAATTATACTCATCTTTTTGAACATTTAACTACTTTCCTGCATTATAGAATTAGCCATGTATTTCAATATTGTACATGTTAATGTAGCACATAAATGGATGAGTATATTGTAGAAGTGGCAATATACTTCTACATTAGGCAATATACTAATGTAGAAGTATATTGCCTACTCGATACTTCTATTCTAGAATGTATGTTTTGGATTTAAAATAGGAATTTTGGTGCATTAACATTTTATATGGGTTGCTGGTTCAATCACAGTTAAAGCTAAAGCCGAATTTAACGTTAGTTTCACGGCCTAACGGTTACATCAGTGACAAGTTAACCCAGAGATTCTAACCCTGAACATATGGAACCAAAGTCGGACACTTAACCAATGTGCTACTGACTCAGCCTGTAGTCAAATCTTGTTATGTATAGGATTTTACAATTACACAATATAAATTTAAACACTGTTTAAAATCGTGATGTTGTTTTAATGAAATCACGAGCAAAGATTATATTACCAGCTTAGACTGTTTAAAATTGTCTATCACTGCTGAATTGCTGTATCTGGTGTATTTTCATTTGGCCTTTATTTTATCTTCACTGGTTTATTTTGGCGTCTTGTAGTATTATGTAGTTATTAATTTAAAGAGTTGCAACTGTGCTCCACAGGTGCTTGATTTGGATTCTGGGCTCGCCTGTCGCTGATGATTCCTTCGGGCTACATAACCGACTTTAAGCCCAGGTTTAGCCTCAAATATAGCAGCATTTTCACAGTATGGTTTTATATTTACTAAAGAGTCTCAGTTTTCATAAGTTGTTCTATGTAGTCCATATCCATGACATAATCAGTTTAAATAAAATGTTTTGTGATACTTGTAATAGACAAGACTGTATGTTATATTAAGTTCTAAATTATAATTATTGTGTCGTGATTGCATATTTGCCAGATTTCTATATTCAATTGTTTTGAAAATCTCTGAATGCTTTGAAATTTACTGTATCAAAATGAGTAAATTCAATGCATATTTTGAATCCATATTATAATTTTTTTACAATAAACTTATCTTTCTAATAAATATTTATAACTAATACATCTCAACTTGTATGCTGTGAATTGTACATACAATTTACAAATATTCTATCCATATAGCAAGTGTTCTATGTGTTATCAGATCTACAGCATAATTTATTGTGTACATTTCATTTTTGCTTATTTATGCGCACACTATTGATTAATCCTCAAGGTGAAATTGATTTGTCAAGAACTTGAAAGCCTTGATATTGACTCAATCTGTTACGACGGCGTTGTGGTTTTTGCGGTGACTTTGTAATCCAATGAAGAGAGTGCTTGGTTTCGGCGCAAGTGATTGAAAAGTTCTGGGATAAATACCCGGTCAGTCTACAAATAATAACTTCTGAACCTTTGGGTACGGGTGTGTACCGGTGCATGGTAGTTAAATGGTTTATTTCGAGCTCGATTTAAGACCTGGTAATTCTATTTCGTGACCCGGTACCGGGTTGCATTCAGGCATTTGGGAAACGCTGACTTATTGGAATGTCTGATAGATTTAATTATTTATTGATACGGAAAATAATTCTGAACTCTTACACGAGAATAATATTGTCAGTTAGAGCAATCTATTGATATTGTATGACTACATTTGTATAAAACTACTATATACTATTCCACTTATGCTAACTTGCCTTCTCGACGTGTACATTGTTATATTTTATGATGGACTCATTTGTTTTGTAGAGTGTTTTAGCTAGATTCAGTATTTATTTTGTATTGTCAGCTGTGCTTCTCCGTTTAATTCATTGAAATTTCGAATAAAATATATATATTTAAAAGTTTGTTCTAGAATATTTCTTGTCAACTTAAACTGTACAACATGTAAAATATTAATAGTTGTAACATACAATAGTAAAGTCTGGGTTGTACAAGCCTCATCCCTTCTTTGGTTTTTTAATTAGATGCAGTTGATACGTAATGAGGCTTCTTGTTGGTAGTGGTGTTCAGAAGATTGCTTAGTTAAGCAAAGGTCTGGGATGAGACCTTATCGGGTTGGTGTGGCTGGCGACCCTGCCGTCGAAATAATTGACAATTGTCTCCTTTACGCAGATCACGTAGTTGAGGATACGCCTCCAAGCCTATATGCTCTTTCTGACACACAAAATCCATCCTTATAATGGTTGTCAGTTCTCAATTACTGACTATTAGGAAAATAGATCTTCTATGGTGGTTTCTCGTTTCCTTCTTCAGTCACTGCGTTAGTAAACTTCTACGAAACAAGTGTTTTCTGATGATTGGGTGTGTTTGCGTAATATCTGAATGGTGAGGCTTAGGTTGACAAACGCGGATCCGTCGGGAGTGGGGGGAGGGGGTGGGAATATGCGAACGCCTTTTATGCACGACCCCTAAAGGTTGGCTAAAATTTGTAATATTATCTCCCTCTCAAAGTTTAAGTTTTTATGAAACACAAAACAGAACGTATAGTAAATAATCACATGAGTGTAGGCCTATATATTATGCACGTAGGCCTACAATATATAATTATTATTGTACATGCAAATGTGGACAAACAGAGCAATGCAGAACAGAACAGTGAAGAACAGAAAAATGCAGAACAGAGCAGCGCAGAACAGAAGAGTGAAGAACAGAAAAATGCAGAACAGAACAGTGAAGAACAGAAAAATGAGATCAGAACAGTGAAGAACAGAACAGAACAGTGAAGAACAGAACAATGCAGAACAGAACAGTGCATGACAGAACAGTGAAGAACAGAATAATGCAGAACATAACAGTGCAGAACAGAACAATGCAGAACAGAACAGTGAATGACAGAACAATGAAGAACAGAATAATGCAGAACAGAATAGAACAATGCAGAATATAACAGCGAAGAACAGAACAGTGAAGAACAGAACAGTGAAGAACAGTTCAGCACAGAACAGAACAGTTCAGCACAGAACCGTGTAAATATTTCTCTGTCTCTCACTGTTAAACGGTTATTAGATCGGGCGATGTTATGGTGAATCATAGCGATTGAAATTGATTGATTAGTTAATAATTACAAGTCAAAATAATTGTGGATGTAATTAATTTACAGTTAGGTTTTGGCTCCAGGGCATGTCGTGCATTGAACTTATAAAGTAGTCAACCATGATTTGAACTGCAGTAATATTGTTACGGTGTAGGCCACTGTTGATTACTGCCAATTTACTGCTTACTAGAATTACCGACAAAATCGATGTTTATAGATTCACGATATTGATAAAAAAATTAACTAATTTCGGTTAGTAGAATTTTATAGCATTCGCCGATTTTTTTATTTAGAAAAGCGTAAACATTAGTCTAGCAAAGAGAATATCTCTCCCTGTGAAAGGTAGGCATATGGATCTTCAAATTAACACAAGACTATTGCAATGGCAGATTTGCTTAGGAAGGAGCAAGAAACTGTTTGACCCTAGGCAGGGCCGTAGCCAGGATTTTTTTCGGGGGGGGCAGGGGGTTAAAAAAAAATTCCGGATAAATGCCATAAAATGGACTACCGCGGGCCACCCCATTTGTCAAGGCCACATTA
>JAQFZF010004368.1:0-10615 GCA_034695365.1 Enchytraeus norvegicus
TTACACTCACTATATACCTCCGACTGAATGAGAGAGAGAGAGAGAGAGAGAGAGAGACAGACAGACAGACAGACAGACAGACAGACAGAATCGCAGCTTCGGAAATAAAATCGGAAAAAGCAAAAAATGTTACATCAAACGCAAAAAATTTCATCTATAAATGGATAATCTTTAAAAAAAAGTAAAAAATAAATACATAATAATTTGAACTATAATAATTATATTCTTCGATTCTATAGAACTATATTCTATATTCTATAGAATATTCTACATTCTTCATTCTTCTAACTATATTCTAGTTCTATATTCTACAGAACTGAACAGATTTTGGATTCACACCGGAACCTTACCGGATACACAACCCCACGGAGTCTTAGACGCGTCAATCCTTGCAGCAACATTTGGTGCAGCAACTCCTGCAGGGACGAATACGGCGAATTTCTAAAGGGTGGTGGTGAATTTACCAGAAAATACTAAGCGCTGGTAAAATTTATCAGAAAATACCAGATCCCTGGTATTATTTTTTTACAATAAACTGATAAAAAACAACTAGAAGCTGGTTGTTTTTTATTTCCAATGGGTGTGGAACAATTTCCCACTCGCCCCTCCCCCTCTAGCTCCATCACTGATCTCATGTAGCAGTGAAGTTGTACAAAAATTGATGTCACTGATTTCAATACATGCATTAACACATTATGCAACTGCCACACTGATAGTGGTCTTTGACAGTACTTTGACTACTAGAACTATTAATTGTAACCAGCGCCACTGTGGCATTTCGCATAGATCGGAGCATCGTTAATGTATTTTTGATAGATCAGATTTTAAATTTGGGAAGAGATTTTATTACATTTAGCGATATTTTCAATACTATCAAAATAATGATTTATCATTTATTTTCTATTGGCTCCATTAAAGGCCTAACCGACTTGAATATTAGTTCGTCGCTGACATGTCCGGTACCTTCAATGTCCGGTACCTCGCGTTCGGGTGAGGAACCGGACATTAAATCCTCATTGTATAATTTGACAGTTTAGCATGAAAACATACCTAGCCATTTAAAGACAAATATGAATAGTTCTCTGCAAACGTGCGTATTTCACTAGTAAAATAAAATAAAATAAAATAATTCGAATAGTTATAATTACTCAACTTACTTGTTCTACTTTCACTATCCGCTGGCTTTACTTGAATAGGTCGGTTCATCTAAAAACAATAAAATCATAACAAATTATTCTATTTGCTAGCATGATCAATAGAGTATATAAATAATATTAGAATGTATGAGCAGAATTAAAAACTAAGCAAACTATACCATCATTCAAGGCCCTGGAGGTATTTAATGTACTTGTATCGAAAGTTGCATATATTGTAAAAGGCGACTAACATATATACTACAGTGAAAGATGAAGTAGTCGGCGTTATGTCTTCTGTATTATAGACCAATTGGTCGCTCACACTCCTGACTAGCGCATGTTCTCCCGGGCAGGTGTGATCTAGAGCAGGTTATGACACTTTTTCTTGACTGTTCAAGAGCGCTTGTGAGACTTATTTAAGACGGCGCTACGCAAACATTTGTCATTGATTTATTGATTGAAGAGTCGTCCTAAAGTATATAAACTAATTTGATAAAGGCAGAGAATAAAATAATGACTCCCAATTTGATCAACCGGTGGGTCTAACTGGCACATGACGTCCCTTTAATCATCCCTGAATGAGGAAACGGGGCACTTAATCTTGATTATTATTATCAGTATCGCAAGACAAAATCTCTTTCTTCGTTAGATCTTTTCCTTTCTAACAACCCTACTTCTTACATTACACCTAACTTTATATATCTGTTATTTGAATCATTTCGGTTTTGATAACTACAATTACGCCGTAAAACCTTATTATTATTTTAAAATTTTATTATAGGACCTACAGATGTCACTAAAATAAGGCAACATATAGTAGGCCTACTTGATTTT
Source organism: Enchytraeus norvegicus (assembly GCA_034695365.1). Classification (NCBI taxonomy): domain Eukaryota; kingdom Metazoa; phylum Annelida; class Clitellata; order Enchytraeida; family Enchytraeidae; genus Enchytraeus; species Enchytraeus norvegicus. The sequence continues at coordinate 1,971 of JAQFZF010004368.1, forward strand.
CTGAGCAAGAGTGCTTTACTTATTTTAGAACTATACATAATTACTGTAAAAATAAAGTAAAGTGTGCCTGTGATATATTAACAATAACCCCGCCTCTAGAGATTAATTACCCGTAGCTATTGTCGAGAAATGAATCTTCTGATATAACTTTGTTTCTAAATTTAATATAACACGTTATTAGTTCTAATTGAAACGAAATATCAATTTCCACCGAACGTTCTCTATTGAATATGAAGCTCGGTTTCAAGCAAGGGTAATAAGGGCATGAAACTATATTACGTTTCTCAAATTAACTTAAAAACTTATTAATAAATCCAAATAGGCTTAAATATAATTCTACGAGTTAATAGAACTACGTTTTGCTAGGATCAGTTAGCATTGATATTATATCAGGAACTTTCCAGAAATTAAATTTACAATTACAAAAATTAATTTAAATTAATGCTTATGCTACTACTTCAAATAAAAATGGTCATCATAAATCACTATTAAACGCGAGAGAGAGAGAGAGAGAGCGAGAGAGAGAGAGAGAGGAGAGAGAGAGGAGAGACAGACAGACAGACAGATAGTGAATAACAGAGGGATATAAATCTACTGCAAGCAAGTGAAACAGACAGAGACAGACCGATATATGGATTTTGAGACAGAGAGAACAAAAATAAAAGAGAGAGAGAGAGGAGAGAGAGAAAAAATGAGAAAGAGAGACAGAGAGAGAGACAGAGAGAGAGTGAGAGACAGAGTGAGAGAGAGACAGAACCAGAGAGAGAGAGAGAGAGAGAGACAGACACACAGACAGACAGACAGACAGGCAGACAGACACAGAGAAGGACAGACGAAGACAGGCAGAGAAGAGAGAATACTAACCCTTTTAAACCTGATTGGTTGATACACGGCTAGGTACCTCTCTACGGTGAAGGCCAGTATGAGGCAGGAGGAGAGATCAGAGAAAAGATCGTGAAGGTATTGCAGTAGTCTACACGCCGCCTGGCTCTCGTTCACCAGGTCACGTGAAGGGTCAGCCAATCCAAGACACCGCATCGACGTCAAAACCTGCGTGAAATATGTTATGGTTAAAACATACTACATGTTTGGTTGGCAGTTTCAGCTTAAAGTCGCTGTGTCATAACTAGATGATTAGCGACTGCGAAAATATCAACCAACGACCAGCTCTTAGGCCAGTCAGGTCAAATTATCTCAAGACGTAGTGCAAAGTCTTGGTACAGGTAATCATTGCACCAAAGCAAGATTAATATATGTTTATGGTTAAAAGATCAATAATAACTAGTAGAAAAAGGGTATTAAATGGCTTTGTACAGAACATTTCACATCAATGTTTAAACAATTAATTCAGAAATACTTATTATTATGTCGAGCAGTATGAGGCCGCTCTGATGCAGACCTACAGGCCAGACAATGACCCACACAGGACAGTGACCCAGAAACAGCAGGCAAACAATAATTAGCCTACAACGGTCCGCATGGCCTAACCTCAATTTGAACGTTACAGAAGTAAAGGATAAGTACGGTGATAGCGTATGTTATTGATCTCGCTAGATGGCGAGATAGCCGGGATTCGTTTCCAAATTCGGCTAGTTAATTACAATCACCAGAGCCTGTCTGGCAAATATTCGCCTATTGCTGGTATTGTGGCAATGTGTAGTAAAGCAGCTCGATTAAGGCTTGCGATTCATAAGGTCTCCGAAACTAGACGTTAATCCCCAAACCATATGATTCGGAGGCCGCAGCGATGCTATTAGGCCACGGAGCCTCTTCCTGGTTATAGATTATTGTATTAATAATAAATATTGTATTAATAGATTAATACAATGCTATGCAATTGCAATACAATAAAAATTTAACGCCCGGCTCTTCACTAGAAGGCGATGTTAGTGATGCTAGTTGATTGATCAAACAATCAGTTGGGTTAATTACTGTTTAAGTTTTACAAATCTCATTTTAATAACTTAATATAGTATGCACATAATATTTGCTAGAACTCGAGATATGTAAATACCACCTGCTGCCTATATGGTCGAGAGGGTTCAAAGTTATATTCAGCGACATTAAAAAAATACAATACAGTACAATACAATACAATACAATGTCATAAGTGGTTCCATCCTTCCGCTTCAGTGACTGACGATGAAAATAGAATATTAGACAATTATTTTGAAGTAGTAGCCCGCCAATTACTGTAGCCAATTACCCGTGTTGTTGTCCGGAAAACTTGAGATTAGAAAAATTGTCAACTGCAAATGTTTCGTAAAGACCGACTAACGCATAGATTTTTATACTGAGGAAGGCAACGGGAAACCACCTCGGAAGTCAGAATAAATATTTTGCCAAGAAAAAGGTTACATTTTTGGTGTGGTAAAGGCATAACCTTTTTGATGGAATTTACTGGATGATCGCTGGATTGCTCATTAGTGAGCATGATAGCAGACTGTATTTCAGAATATGTACCTTGGACCTGCCATTTGGCAGTGCACTAGAGACTGAGCCTCACAAATTGCATGTTGATCTCTCTCTCTCTCTCTCTCGCTCTCTCTCTCTCTTTCAGTACACTTTCTAACGGCAGGTCCGTGGCATATACAACTGTAGAATTTTTATGCCATATTTTCTTGAAGAGAATTTTATTTTTGAAGGGTCTCTTTTACCAGTGACTGCGTTAAACACTTGCCCCTTTGATTAGTCTATTCTACTGTTTGATAAAACACGGCACTCATCTTAAATATCTTATAATAATGATTGATGTTAAATTTTGATTATTTAAATTGTCGAAAAACAAGTTCATATATAGTAATTATAAAAGTCAATGATATTATATTTTGGTACTTATTAGTAATCTCACCCTCAGAAGACTGGGTTAGGGATAACAAACCTTAACCCTCACCTAATGTTATGGTAACCCTAAACCTAGGGTTGTAACCCTAACCCTAGGGTTATAACACTAACTCTAGGTGCCGTAGCCCCACAAATGACCTGTTGATTTTTATCTCAGTGCGCTGCCTGGCATGCAACTGTAGAGTTTACGTAGAATATAATATCATTAGTAACTTTTCTGAGGGGTTTGACTACACTTATCCAGTGACTGCGTTAGTCGGCTTCTACGATACACAAGCAGCATTCGGTTGTTCTATTCTTATGTTTCTTATGTTCCGGTTCAACAAGGTGATACAATACCTGTTGATATAAGTGAATCAAGAAATAAATCATAATAACAATAGCGTATGTTATTGATCTCGCCGGATGGCGAGATAGCCAGGATTCGTTTCCAAATTAGGCTAGCTAGTCGCAATCACTAGAGCGTGACTTGGTAAATGTACGCCGACTGATTGCTAATATAGCAATGGAGAGTAATGTAGTTTGCCAAGGCTTACAACTCGTGGTCTTCACTGGGCTTTGAACCCGCGACCTCATGATTCAGAGGCCGCAGTGCTGCTATTAGACCACGGAGACAGTAGACTCCTAATAGAATATAGAAAATGGAATTGTACATTAAAAATATTTAGCAAAACGTTTTGATTTTGAAATATAAGTCTACTCGGAACAAATGAATTGTCATGTACTATTTAGATCATTTAGATAACACAAAATTTACTGAGTCAGGAAACATCAGATGTTTGTTACATATTGCAAATTTATTTCAAAATACTCCATTGACATGTCATTCCCAAAATCCCTTTTGACATTTTTTACAGAAAAATTCTCAGAAATAAAGTAAAACTATTTTAATAGACACTAATTTGGATTCAAACCTACAGGTTTTGACATCTGCACTGGAAAATAGTTACAAATTCGAAGGCCCTTCAGGATAAACTGGATTAGGCTGAAAGTGATAAGCTTAAATGAAATGTTTCTATTGACCCAGTGTACTAAAGTGTATTAACCCCGATGCTCTCTAGATGCTTTTGACATGCGTTCGAACACAAGCTTTTCATTTACACTAATTAATAATTAAATTAAGTTATAATATTTTTCGGTCAGAAAACTGTTTCTACTTCATGTAACAATAATAAAGAGAGCCTACTTATAATTGTTGTTATAATGACTTCTTGTACTAATTGTATAATCACGATTGACATAATTATTTTATCTAATTGTATTGATCAATTTTATCTAAAGATTCAGTCATTGCAAATTCATCAATAATTCAATGAGAATTTAACGTCCAATTGCTCACCCCAAGGAGATGTCAGGGACGGCCCAAGCGGAATGTGCAAATACAAATGGCATCGAATCACCAGAACACTCCTACATATGCATTAACCGAAGAGAACGCGAGATCCCAAACAGCTCAAGCTCGTTATCCAAAGCATGAAAGTCTGTTAGAGCAGATCTAAGGTGGAAAGAGTATGAGTTTTGAGCTTTCCCTAGAAGGTAGTAACGCATGTACAAGATAGCAAATTTTGTGGCAAAGAATTCCATAGTGTTGGAGCAGCAACGCTGAACAATCTTCTACAATTAAATTTGAAAAAACATAAATAAAATTCAATTGATCAACAATTTCAATTATTATTAATTGATTGATTGAGACTGATTTAGTTATTGATTATTATAATTAGTCGATTAATTGATAGACTGATCGATCAACCGACGTGTAGACTGCCTACTAACAATTTAACGTCCGGTTCACCATCAGACGACGATATCAGGGACGTCTCATAAACTGACTCATAAACTGAGTAATCAACTGACTGATTGATAAACTGATTGATTGATTGACTGATTGACTTATTAACCACTTGACTGATTGATTGATTTATAACTTACCTTAGACATGAGCACGCTGATAAGGAAGCAAGTATCTGACACTGCTAATGCCAGGAGGTAAACGTTAGAGGAGAAATATCTCATGTCTCTCGCAGAGAACACCATCACACTCAGGGTATTCCCCAGCAGGCCTACGAGTATGAAGGTCAAAGACGCTATGAGGTTGATCCTTACTGACGTCACTACCGACGCATCGTTTCCGGATAACATGAGAAAACACACGAAATCCTTGCTGCCTCGTGACGTCATAACTGTCTGATTTGACGTCATTGTTGCTAGGGTTGATGTCATGGTTGCTAGGGCTGACGTCATTTCTAGCGAGCTCGGTGTCATCATGGATAGAGTTGAGACCATAGAGCTGTCGATATGAGTGAAGGATTAGAGATTTATTAAGTTAATTTCTTATTACAGAAGATTGTCAAGAAGCTTAAATTGTTTTTTTAGTTTAATGTCAAATTTTGTAGTCTTATCTCTGAATTATCACCCAATAATAGCTATGGATTCACTTGCATCATCGATATAAGTTTAGTCCAAGAAACGTGTAAATTATATGGTAGCACTTGAATGTTTATCGATTTCTTCAGCTATATTAGAACATTTAAAAGAAAATGTTGCGTCGTCTTTATCTGAAACAAAAAACAAAAAATATTATTTAACAAATAATTCTTTCTCTTGTTAAATGAACCCAGTAACCAAAATAAAATTATAAGAATTTATAATTTTTTAATGTGCAAGAAGTTAGCAATGTACTCCTCTGCCTCTCTATCTGTCCGTCTATCTGTATGTGTGTCTGTCTGTCTGTCTGTCTGTCTGTCTCTCTTTTTCTCTCCTTCTCTCTCTCTCTCTCTCTCTCTCTCTCTCTCTCTCACTGGAGCGTTTCTGAGAAAAAAATGATACTGACAATATGATGATAATCATCAATGTATGTAAACATCTTTAAAAAACACTCCAAATTTATTTGCTTTGCCACCCCTCTGTTCACCTCATTCTGCATTAGCCGGACTCGCCACTGCTGTCTCGCAACAAGATGCTCTACTACCCACTATTATTGTCATCACGTCTCTCTCATCCACAGCTCTGTGTACATTGTATAAGAGTCTCCTCTGTACAAGACAATCAGTTAAGATGAGCAGAGCGTGCTGTGGTCTAATGCTTCAGTAAACACTACAACAGGGGTGCACATCACGCGGCCCGCGGGCCACTTGCGGCCCGGCGAGGGCTGGCTTGAAGCCTTGAAAGAAAAGAAATTGTGTAAAAAATTTTGAAAGTCAAAGTAGCAAATATTTTGGCAAATCAATAGTATTTTGGGGGCTGGCCCGCCAGAACTGGCACCTATATTTCTTCTTAGATATTTGGTTTGATATCTGGAACAGTAAAACAATTATAATTTTTGTTGTCCTCACGTTCTCTCTCATTCGCATCTCTATATATAAGAGTCTCCTAATACAAACAACGTCCTCTTTAACTTCTGAAAACGATATCAGGAGGGACGCTAGAAGACAAAGAGAGAGAGAGAGAGAGAGAGAGAGAGAGAGAGAGAACCTGTAAGGTAAAGGATTGTACGCTCATTTAATCATAATGTTACGTCCCTGACAAGCCAACGGATGAAGAAACGAACTTAAAATCATCATTGTATCGTTTTGTATTCTTCTGATCTGAGCCCCACAGTGCTTCGGACTTTTTATTGTTATAATAATAATAAGAATTTAACGTCCAATTCCTCAGACAAGAATGATGTCAGGGATACGTTTTAAAATATCTATAACTTTGTTAATTTTAATACTGGGTCAGATTTACATGTAATAGTAACCTATTCTAAATAGTCGCACAAAATGGGAAAACTTTTATTTGAAATATTTTATTCAAAGCCTCAGTAAAATTTTGAATAAAAGATGACATTGTGGCATTTTCACGTATGAGTGATAAAGCTGTAACATTTTCTTGGATCATTTTGTTGATGAATTTCGTTGACAAATATTAAACTAATTACGATGTCACATTTCGTCAGGAACAACAAACTGTGGAATTATAATACATTTACAAGTAAATTAGGCCAATAAGTAAACCTGTTGTTTTCCACTTCACAAAACTATTTTCTTCATGAGAGAATGCGCAGTTTGTTTCCTCGTAATTTTTGACGATGGCGTTGATTTATTGGAATGGACAAATGGATCATCAGTGACTTACCGACACGAGAACTCTAACCATCACTCGGGCAACGCCTGGGTGGACCATCTGGTGCACTCTTTCACCAGTGTTGGGTCCGCGAAACTTGACCTGCCATTGGACCTGCCATTTGGCAGTGCACTAGAGGTAGAGAAATAATGAGAGAAAGAAAATCATATTTGATCTACTGATGTAGCCGTCATGGCGCGAAACTGACGTTGAATTCGTCCTTCTTTGTCCCACATCGCCTTCGGGTGAGGAGCCGGATGTTAAATCCTCATTGTATTGTATTGTATTTAATTTATAAATTTACTACATGTCGGTACTCTGATCAGCTGGGCCAACAGTGCATAGACTTGTCGGTCCGCCTGGGTTCCATAGGTGCTCGATTCGAATATTAGGAGACGCCCGCCACTGATGTAGCCTTCGGGCCGCAAAACTGACGTTAAATTCGACATGCACTATTATCACAGAAGTAGGCTTTACCCTCCAGTTTAAAAGTAATCACGATTCGGAGCCTAATAAATAGTATTACGCGTCGCCACCAGTGCAATTACAAGAGCCGTCATCAAAATTGACATCGCTGGTACTTTTTATTATCTTAACGGGATGGTAAATAAAGAGTACGGGAGCTTTTAGTGGTCATAACGGAGTCTGGACGTGATTTCCAACGTCCCGGTGGCGTAATTCCCATTCAGAAAACATACAGGATGGGCCTGTATGTATAGGGTGTCCAGTGTAGGATCTGAATTAGGTTATAATATAATCTACGCCTAATTATAAAAAACTATTTTCAAATTACAGGGACAGATCTGATACCGTGATAGTAGATCACAACATGTCGTTAGATGGATATGTGACTATAGCTAACAATGGCTCTACTTGTCAGTAAGCCGGTAGCGGTAGTCTAGTGGTTAGCGTGGTGCGCTCAGGCGTAAGATGATTGAAGAGTCGTGGGTTCAAACTATGCAGAAAATAATAACGTCACCGGTACTGGTTAATCGTGTACTAGCGCTTGCTGCATTGTGCGCTTTTACGGCAATGGTACTATTAACCAGTGGGAAGGAAGACTACAAAAATTCCAAAAACAGAAACTAAGCAAGGAAACCCTGAAAACACGTGCGGTTGATGTGTGTGGAATAAAAGAAGATTAAAAAAACATACAATTATTGTTGTTGAATAATGTTTGAAACGAATTAGAAACATTAACAAAATTAAGTGACAGTTAAGAATCAAATGCATGTTAAATTATGATAAATAATGGTGCAACGATGCAACATAATTGTTAAGCTTATATATTTTATTTAAAATTAATAATAAATTGTCAGATTTAAAGTGTAGGCCTAAATCACAAATATCAGATAATCATAATCAAGCAATTCCATTTAAAGCTTTAACATATCCTGCTAAAGCAAAATTATTGGCAGGGAGTTCCACGGGTTATATGCCCTGCTAACAAGGAAGTGCTTTCGGGCGTCAATTCTCGAACTATAATATTTTGGTGCACGTTTATGAGCTTTCACGAACTTTACGGTTCGAGATCGTCGTAGTTAGCATGCGAGTCTCCGATAAGTTAACAGCTTGAAAATTGAAGATCTAACAAAATCTCTGAAGATCTCTTCATTATAATTGATAGCAAAGTATAATGTTAACTAAAGGACTTTAATACCGTATTGACTATTGTAGACGGGAGATAGGGACACTGA
>JAQFZF010004369.1:0-10614 GCA_034695365.1 Enchytraeus norvegicus
TAGAAGAATTATAATGTCGTAGTAGTATTTAGAGGATGTGGTACAGTGGCGCTCCCTACGGATTATTAAGAGGATGTGGTACAGTGGCGCTCCCTACGGATTATTAAGAGGATGTGGTACAGTGTCGCTTCCTACGGATTATTAAGAGGATGTGGTACATTGGCGCTTCCTACGGATTAATTAGAGGATGTGGTACAGTGGCGCTCCCTATGGATTATTTAGAGGATGTGGTACAGTGGCGCTCCCTACGGATTATTAAGAGGATGTGGTACAGTGGCGCTCCCTACGGACTATTTAGAGAATGTGGTACAGTGGCGCTCCCTACGGATTATTTAGAGGATGTGGTACAGTGGCGCTCCCTAAGGATTGAGTTCTACAACATATAGGCCTAACGATATATGATTATACGACTATACATCGGCCTACAGTAGAGGCCTTCTGCGGAAATGGCACAGCTATTAGATAAGGCAAAATTCAGAGTAATGAACTCTTTAGTTGATATCCGGCCTCTACTTGTAATATCTATTATATCAGAGTGAAGCTCGTGTTTCATGTCGACGATAAATTTACTTTCCAACATTCTAACAAAACAAATTAAGACTGTAATAGAGGTCTAAACCATCTAGCCAGGGCCGGATTTAGGGGTGGTCAGGGTGTGCAGCTGCACAGGGGCCTCCACAAAAATGTAATTAGGGGCCTCCACCGACTACGAATTTTGTTAAGGATGATTTTACGCAGTCCTTTCATGCACAGGCCTTCCAAATGTCACACGAGTCTACAATGCAACTACCGTACCTAAAATCTAAAAGAGTGTACTCTCTGTGTTATTGTTGTGAAGTTATTTCAAAATCGTCAAACAGTTTTTTGAAAATTTGAAGATCAAAAACTCAATGTTGATTGCACGCAAAATGTCAGACTCTACGCTCGTGACATCAGATTCAGGTAACAAGATGAAACGAGCCAATATGCCCTTGAGGCCAATGTTCCAAAGTAAAGTGAACAATGCCTAGTAAACAATTTTTTTCGAAATTTCTCTGATGGCGTCTTTTCCATCAAATTCTGCTGACTGCTAGTGTGACGAGGTTGAAGGAGTGAATCAAGCACGTAGCATCGGCGTTGTTTTCTCTGAAAGTATTCTGTCGTTCCGCATTTTTCAATGCCTTGTTTCTCGTTTTTATTGTCTCTCTTGGACTCGACACATCCTTGCAGTGACTTAACCTCGCAACAGCTTAGATGAGATCCAACTGTGGGTCCTGTAGCATCTTGTTGGTATAATTGACTCTCTCTAAAATGTCATACCAGAAGACTGTGTAAATACATCAATTCTATATATCTCGAGTTGACTCATTCCGAAGTCGTTCTGAAAGATCACGTGCCTTGGATCGCACGACAGCCAGTTAATTGGTGGCGGCAATTTGATCGAGGACCTCAATAAATTGAAGATATTCTTGCGACAGAGTTTTTGTGTTTATTCATTTTGGAACACAGACTGAGAGACGCATTGCGATGGATAGAAACAGTGATGACGATTTAGATCTCCTCTAGCACGACAAAGAAAACGTCCAAAAAGACAAATTTATTAAAGTTTAACACATACAATAAAGGCAGAAACCAGAGAAAAAATGTCTATTGTCAACTTTTTACTTTTGCTTATCAAAATAAGCGTTGCGTGGATTGTAAAATTTAAATGCATCAGGATCATCTGCGTATAGACTTGATTGTAGGTCAATGTCATGGTCCACAGGCCTCACCACCTCGCTGCACATAGGCCCCCACCAAGGTTAATCCGGTCCTGCATCTAGCTGGCTATCTTAGCATATTGATATAAAAAAACCTAAGCACATTGGACGTCATAAGGACGTTGTAAATAAAAATGAACAAGAAATTCATGCTGTAAGCCATGGGCCCCGGTATTAATTAAGAGCGCTTAATTAATACCGGGGCCCGTGTGTAAGCCTAAGAAATATTTTCACAAATCAATTAAAAAAATATCTGTCTCGAAATAATTGTTTCGAGAGAGTAAACTGCACAATTATCTAGTGCTTTACCAAACGGCAGGTCCTTCGAGTCCAATTCCTCTACAACTCTCTATTATCAGCTTTCGGTTTCATGGCAACATAATTATTATGTTACGTCATCTTTTAAATCATCCAGTATTCCTATAGCCCAGTGCTTTTAAAATTGTGGCTCGCGATCCACAGGTGGGTCGCCGACTCCTTCCAAGTGAGTCGTCAAGATCTTAATAAAAATATTTTTTATTAAGAACAATAAAGTATAATTCTAATATAGGCTACTCTTTGTACACCTAGTATTGGGAGCTATACGGCGTGCTGCACCAGCAATACAGCCAATTGAAAGCATCCTCATACTTTCGTTTACCAAGAACTTTCATATGATAGAGAATCTCCAAATCAATTTCAAGAACTGCCAAGTATCTGATTTAATTAATAACAGGACGATAATCATTTGTTTACTGTTTTAAGAGACATTCGATTTTGAATGACTTATAGGCCTATAGTGTTACACCTACGCATGATTTCAAATACAATAAATAGCCGTTGCTCACTCTGCTGTAAAAATACTTTGAAAAAAGCATGGTGGGTCGCCATAAAACTTATATATTTTTAGTGGGTCGCGATATCGCCGAGTTTGAGAAAAGCTTCTATAGCCTACGGTTTCTTCTATCTCTATCCAATTATAACATCATAATCTCCTTCATCATACCTACTTCCGCCCCATGTTTGGGCTGGATATCGCAGGCCTATGATGAAATGGTAGAAATAAATCATTATTTTACAAATCATTTTATATCAAATTTTGATATCCTTTGTATGTGAGTATCACGGCTCTCGCCTCTATAATGTATTTAATACATCACCGTGAACCAGCTGACAGGATCATGAATGTATGATCGAGAGCCCACTCCTCTCTCTCTCTCTCTCCATCTCTCTATCTCTCTATCTCTCTCTCTCTCCATCTCTCTATCTCTCTCTCTCGCCATCTCTCTCTCTTTCTCTCTCTCTCCCTCACTTACTAACTCACTCACTCCCTCAATAACTCATTCCCTCACTTACTCAATTACTTTCTCTCTCACACACTCAATCACGTACACTCACTCCCTCACTCATTCAATCACTCACTCCCTCATTCACTCAATCATCACTCCCTCAATCATTCACTCTCTCTTTCTCTCTGTCTCGCTCTCTCTCTGTCTCTCCCTCTCTCTCTTTCTCTCTACGCCTGTCTCTTTTTCTCTCTCTCGCTTTCCTTCTATCTCGCTCTCTCTCTCTTCAGGAGCACGTGACTAAACATGGTCATGACCTTGATATACTTGTCAGAGGTCATTGACCGCGCCTATGGCAAGTGGTAACTAACTCATCAATCCATGGCGGCAACAATAACAGAAGCGAAACAGAATTCGTGGACTCACATTTGTCATCAAAATGAGATTTTATGAAAATAATGATGTAGCCGCAAAATAGTAACTGAAATATCTGAACCACGAAGACTTTTCATTAATCCACCACTACGAGCTCTAACTGCTTGAGAATAGCATGAAGATTTTGTCCTTAGCATTGGTCTACAGCCTTACTTACAGGAAGTTATAGATCCCGAAAAATTCTGTGGGGTGGAGGTGCAGAAATTTCTTTATTTCCTTTCAGTCAATCTTTATTACATGTGCGATTTTATTTTTACCAAAGGTAGCCGACACAACGAAACAAATTTCTGACTTTGATGCAACATATAGTGACTTTTTGAAATCGAGGGGGGCAGTGGAGGGGGGGGGGGGAGAGGATAAAAAATGTTCTTCTAATGCATCAATAATTAATTATGTAAAATCCTTGAAATCCAGGGAGAGCCACGCTATAACCCCCCCCCTCCCTCAGCTCCAGGATTGTGGCGACATTATCCCTTCCTCCTTATATATCTGCTCCAGTTGTTATGAATCGGAACGTGTGAAGAAATGGACGTTAAATAATGAAATGTAAATAGAATAGACAATCAGAAGACCGTTGGGTTTTTCCGTTTTCCCTCCCCTGGGAGAACGGGATTTCCGATAGTTTCGGTTGAGCGCTGCGAGTCGGACTTCCGGTTTAGAAACAAAGTAGTGTAGAGTGACCTGCCCAGTCGTGCCTGTATCGTACTACAAAGAAGTAACGTACTGTGATGTGAGATATACAGAGGTTGTGAGATATTGACGTCTTGGAAGTAGTTTTCGTCATCCACAGGAGGCATATAGCGGTCTTGCTCTTTGATTTCATACCAATTACATCAGTCACGTCAGAAGATATTTCAATATAGCTGGTGAGGTTGTTATATCACGTGGATCGGAGCGGTTATCATCAAAGTTTGCCTATTTCTACTGTTGCTGTGGGGCTATAGAGAATTATTCATCGAATCGTCGTCGTCGTGCCTTTTACATCGTCATCATTGTTTCACTCTGGGGAGGAGGCAGTATTTTCTCGCTTGGAACAGTTATAACAGAAGTGAAACGTACAGATTATATTTCGGCATTGAAACTCTATCTGAGGAAAGGAACTGTATATCTAAGGACGACTATCTTTGGCTGTATTTTCTCTAATATATATTAGAGGGTGAAACCATTTGAACACATTCGAACATAAACGTTTTGTGCTTGAGACAGTGATAGGACACTTTTACGAATTATCATCCTTTGATAATTCGCAGTTTTCTTTATCTTGTTATATGTCCACCTTACTAAATTTGGGATCGATCACCTGATTCTTTTAATTGAATGTCTTCCAGCCCTATGTTGGTAATTGATGTAGGAGTGTAGGGAAGGGTGATAGATGCTGACTTTAGTAGTTTGGAACATTTGATGTTACGGGACTTTATAAGATTATAAATTCTTTTAGGAGAAGGAACTCTGATCTCTATCACACCCTTAATTAATCATACCCTAGACGAACGGATCTTTTATTTAGACCTTCTTAAGAACAGACTGTTTAAATATCTTTAGTTTTTCTAATCTGTTCAGTTGGATGTAAGAACTTTTTGTTAAGGCAAAAAGCCTACTAGTAATAAAACCTTCTATTTTGATTAAATCAGTAGTCCGGTTACAATTCTTATAAAACGCACCGTAATAATATTAATAGACTATTAGCATTTTTTTCGAATGCTATTCTTTGTATGCAAATTGAAGAAAACAAGTTCAAACTTACCTACTAAAATTAGACCTACTTTTTTATTTCCAGTTGGTTCTTAGTTCTTACGCCTATTGAAACAATTACGCTTATTTTTATTTTTATAATTACCTCTATTAGACCTAGAGTGTATAATTAGGATTTGGACTAGAGATGCGAGTTAAGCATGTCCCTGATTACTTAAACCTAAATCAAATCTTTCTCTGTAACCCTAACCCTATAAGATATCCTGCCCATAAAGTAGCTCCTCAAAGAACTACTATTCACTTTCTTCTTTTGGGGTTCTCGCGATAAGTTAAAATAAATGACAAATAATGATAATAGAAATTCTATTCTAATTAATAAACAGTCATTACGCCAAGAATTCGAATGTAGCTTGTCGTAATCATACGTTTAGACTCGACGTTTTGGACTTTCTGCCATTGGAAATATATATTTTCGTTTAAATTCTTTATTGCTCCGCACTTCTATTTTTTATAGTGAATAAAGACTATAATATAGGCCTATAATACTTTTGTATCTAATAAGCTGAAGAGTTGGGCCAAGTAATATATTACTTTGACTCTATCTCACGTTTACGTTAGCCTACTTGATACTTAACCATGTATTTTGAGAATTTTGTTATTCAATTATTATTGTGTAAAATGGTGTTTTATAATGACAATTCATAGATATCTATAATATTGCTCTAGCTAGAGCTAGAGCAATATTATAGATATCTATGTGACACTTACTAATTTATTGATTGAGTGAATCATTCGTGCATATAGTGCATATAATGCTATAAAAAGCTTTAATATGCTTCGTCCCTGACATCGCCTTCGGATGAGGAACCGGACGTTAAATCCTCATTGTATTGTATTGTATTGTATCTATAGAAGAGAACCCGTAGTTTCTACATAAATCAACATGAATCAACAGAATCAGATGTCACGTGAACTGATACAAAACTAATATACATGTATATTAGTTCTCAGATTTAGGAATAAAAAATTCTGAAGTTGTATGCACCAGATAATAAGATCTCAATAGCAATACGTAACGAGTGTGACTCTAAAATATATAAAGAAATAGAGAGAGTTATATGGAGAGAGAGAGAAAGAGAGAGAGAGAGAGAGAGAGAGAGAAAGAGAGCGAGAGAGAGAGAGAAAGAAAGAGAGAGAGAGAGCTTGAATAATAGCGTAAAATAATAATAGATCCTTTCCGAACATTCTAATAATGCAATGAGGATTTAACGTCCGGTTCCTCACCCAAAGGCGATGCTTTGGACAAATTTTAATAACGATAGGCTTTAATATGAGTTTGCGAAAGTTTTACGCGCTACAGGGCTACACTAATCAAATGGTTAAACGTTTTATGTCATAGTAACATGCTAGAATTTCTTTTATACGAATCGCAATTGGAAAGAGCAACATTTTGTTATAGGAGTGAGAGAGAATGAAATTCCAAGAAAATCCAATCCATCACGGATTCATAGCCGAGTTAGTGTGCTGTGACGTGACAAGCACGTCTTGGATGACACGACCTGCGTGTCACAAACAATCAAGCTGTGACAATATTATGTGACAATGTGACGAGCGTGTGACAGATAACATAGACTACGTGGGTGATGGTCGGGGATAACAAACAGTCAATCAATCAGTCAGTCGGTTAGCCTGCAATATTGTGATGAATGTATCACACAAATATTCAGTAAATGACTATTATTATTACTAGTTAATCAACAAATTGGTGAGTCTGTGGAGTGAATGTATCTTATTATATGAGGATTAACCGGGGGCGGGTGGGCCACACCGCAAGCACCTCTCGATTTGAAAAAGTATGCATAATGTACAATACGGGTTAACGTCCGTTTCATCATCTGACGACGAGATCAGGGACGTCTCTAACAACACTTGTAAGCACTACTAACTGGTCCACTTAGACGCAGTTAACAAGTCACAAGTACCGTACTGAAAGAGAACAGGGGTCAACACTAGTCAAAAACGGTGCAGGTCCATATTATATCCATAAAACCGACAATAATATAATAAAATGTCTAATGAGGGAAAAAGTGAGTTTTGAGCTTGCAGCAGAAAGATGTAATGCTTAAACAAACAAACCTACATAATATAGGCTTAATGGATCGGCTACAGCCGGTGGCGGTAGTCTAGAGATAGTCTAGTGGATAGCAGGGTGATTGAAGAGTCATTGGTTCAAATCAAGACCAAACTGAAAATATTATTTCCACCGGTGCTGATTAATCGTAGCCGGTACTGGCAGCGCAAAGAGAGCACTCATGCTTTACAGAATTAGTGCTATCTTTACGCCAAAGATACGATTAACCAGTGGAAAGGCAGACTACAAAAATTCCAAAACCAGAAACTTAGAAAGGAAACCCTGTAGATATGTGCGAACGTCATGTGTGGAAATAAAAGAAAGGCAATAAGTGTATTCATTAAATCTGCATGTTTTAAATCTTTGGTACTCCCCTGGGTTACCTAGGTTTCTGAAAATCAGCATACGGTGCATCAGCATTTATAAATGTGTTTCGTTTTGTCATCTGCTCACGTTCGATAATTGATGACGATGTTTGAAGTATGCTTAAAATTTAATTTAAAAATCTCACCCCCCCCCCCTCAAAATTTCCTTCATCCATCACAGCTTGCCTTTTTTATGATTAACTAATAAATGAATGAATTATTAGCTGAGTTGGTCAAATTCCACTTGAAATTAATGAATTAGTAAATTAATCAAATATTTAATTAATCAAGCAAACTAAGCAATGTATAAAATAAAGACAAAATTCTGTGGAAACCTATCATCGCTTACGTTCTGAAAGGAGTTGGCACCGAGAAAGGGAGAGATTGTCAAAAGCCTCATATTCTGCCCTGGATCTCCATATGACATCCGTATCCAATAAAAAAACAAATTGATAACAAGACATTGATTGATAATAAATTTTATTGCGGTACCTTTGAATCATGAGATTTTATTACTTTTGTAATTTGCAGACATTAATTTGCAATTAATCTTAGGTGGGCAGTGGAGCAAAGCGAAATCCCCCATCTCTTTCAATTATAGATTTGTGTCAGCAATGGAAATTCACCTCACGCCTCCGTACACTACGATTGATAATGGAACTCTATGTACCTCGCCATCATAAATCACGACTGTTGATGGAGGAATGTAATAACGTTATGATTGGTGGAACACACCTCGGAAATAACATGCTGCTGTTTGATGCATGGTGTATTGATGTGTCGATCATGAAAGTATTAAGAGCATCCTAAAACACTGATAGAGGAATAACAATATAAAAATTGGCTGAACTATATGGCAAATATAGTTCAGCAACTTCAGCCAAATTTCTGTCGGCTAGGTTATTTGGACACTCCCGTTGAGTGTCCAACTCGGACTCCATTGGTTTGCCAAACGAATCCCAGTGCTCGCCCGTCACTGATGCAGCCGTCAAATCGCGTAACTGACGTTAAATTCAGTTTTAGCCTTTAAAATACAAAATGCATAGATTGAGTAGTATTGATCAGGAGCGTCTTGAATCAGGATCAATGGATGCTCGATTCTAATCTCTGCTCGCCCGTCCCTGATGGTGCCTTGCAAGGGAAAATCATAAGCAAAATGCCACACCTGGGTTAAGAGTAAGTTTCGCCGACCATCGGTCCGGGCGGAACAGAGATTCTATGCATCGAACTTATGGATCAGCTGTCAAAACTCTTAATCATTACCCCACATGGTTCAATCTTGTCGTTCATCGACGTTAGAGACGGACGTTAAACTCAGGCTTATTCTATTATTATTATATTGTAATAATAATAATTAAATATATCAACAATTATTTCCATGCAATGCACCGCAGTTGTTCTCTTCCAACTAATGATGGAAGGAATGTTTGAGCTAATTACTCTACGGCGAAACCACTTCCCACTGTACTATCAGCAATTACACGTTTGGTTTCATGTAGCGGAAGTTATTACATAACATTGTTTGTCGTGGCGGTAGAAGAAGCCAGAAATCCCCGGAGACAAAGAACTGGGAGTGGGCTTCCTGGTTCCGTGACTTTCACTTTCTATACACTCCCTTCATTCCAGGATTCAATTGGACTATAACAACATACCGCAATAGCATCCTTAATAAACCATGTACATTGTACATAGTAAGTCTATTGATAGTATAGCGCACTACAAAACGAAACTGACTGAACTTTGTAGATAGAATGAGGTTATTAGAATTTGAAACAAAAAGTATCAATGCGAATTTGTGAGTTAATCAGGAGTTCAACACAATTAAATTTGCTAAATATGTTAATTGTCAAGTTCAAAGTAGGCATATTTCCTATATTCTCTGTTTCTTTATACTAATTAGCCAAATGCGGAATGAGTGTGCACATGTACACTCAAAGTCTGTCCGACTCACAATTGAGAACTCCATCGATCAGTCAATTGATGGATCCCATTAATAGTGATTGTTCTGCCACATCACCTGCGTGATAACTATTTGCAGCAATGAACACGAGAAAATATGGCATCTGATGTGGTTTTCCATTGTCTTCTTCAGTACTTCTACAAAACAACTACCGTCATCGGTTTGTCTATTCTCTAACCCTAACCCTAACCCTAAAACCTAACCCTAACCCTAGCCCTAAGGCTCTATTTTCATCAAATGCATAAATTTAACGCAATATATTAATATCAAAATCCAATGCAATTCAAAAATTAAAATAGAAATTTAACAAAGAAATAATTATTTGTAAGAGTTATTAGACATTTTATTTGAATTATTATACAGTAAGATTATTCTCTTACTCCACTGCAAGAAAAGAGTAAGAGAAGTTACCGTTTGATCTTGAACGGACATACCATATTACTACCCGTTTAAAATTGCTTAGTAATTTTGAGCGATTGAATTAGCCTACCTTTAGATTTTTTCTGGGAGGCTGCAAATTACAGATTTGCCGTTTTGCCGCTACAATAGGAAAAAATCACAAAAAAATAAAATTCTTTAGAATTTATCTACCAAGCAGGAACTCTTTTGTTTTGCGACTATTCCTAAATTGCTTTATTGCCAAATACGTTTGTTTTAAGGATATAGACCAATACTATATCTATTTCCCTTTTTGAAAACAAATAAATTAGTTTAAAAGTAAATCGTCTCTCATTTATAGACAGCAACAAATAGGCCTAAGTATAAACATGTTGAGCCGTGTTTGATCCAGAAAACATGAGAATAGATCAACCGAAAACCGCATGTGTTTCGTAAAAGCCGACGAAATCGAAGTCACTCGCTAACGAGATCCATAAAAAATATGACTAACAAGCTCTACAGTTGTATGCCATGGACCTGCTGTTAGGCAGTGTACAGAGAGAGAGAGAGAGAGAGAGAGAGAGAGAGAGAGAGAGTGAAAGAAAGAGAGAGAGAGAGAGAGAGTAAACAATGCGGTGAGTCTTGTTAG
>JAQFZF010004370.1:0-10614 GCA_034695365.1 Enchytraeus norvegicus
TATCCATCTATTTAATTAAGGATGAAAAATTAGTATTCTTTCTGTCTTATTGTGTGTTTGGATGCGGTGACATTGTAGCTTCTGTTTGTGGTACTTCTATAATAATGAAAACAGGAAGAATAATAAATAAATAAATAAAATCCGGATTGCTCCAGAAACAGTTTTACCTGGAAGGAGAAGACGAATCCTGCATAGTCATCGTCCTTATCAGCGTTAACATAGAACGTTCCACTGAAGTCTACCCCGCTGAATCTGTGGTAGCCTACAATACAATACAATACACAAATACATGCGATAAAACACAATACACAAATAGATACAATAAAACACAATACACAAATGGATAGAATAAAACACAATACACATATAGATACAATACAGCACAATGCACAAATAGATACAATAAAACACAATACACATATAGATACAGTAAAACACAATACACATATAGATACAATACAACACAATACATTATACATGTACAGATTCAATAAAATACGACAAGCGCCTTTTATACAGTAAAACACAACAAGAGTTTACAATAAAACAAGTCTAAATACAATTAAATTAAATTAAAAAAGGACATTTAATAGCGCCTCTATATACTAGGTGTCTCAGAGGCGCTCCTTGGTACAGTGAATGGAAAAGTAGTCTAGCCTGCCATAGGCAAAACACGATGTGGCATGGCCTCCTCATGTCTGCAAGTCTAAGGGGTGGTCAGCAGGGTTCTTTAAAGATAATATAACTTGAAAATTGAATATAAAGCTGAAGTTTCCCATTGCGGGTGGCCGACTTTGGGCTGAAATTAAAATTGTTGAATGGCTTGGTCGGATGTGGGGACGTGTCCCCTGAAAGATTTAGTAAAGACTTCAGTAGAATATTTGCTGCCAGGGTTCTTCAAAGATAGTATACTGGTTTTGTAACATTTATCACGAAATATAATGCTGAAGTTTCCCCTTGCAGGTGGCGGACTTGCAGGTGGGTCTGAAATGGAAATTGTTGAATGGCGTGGTCGGATGTGAGGACTCAGTGGCGTAACTACGGGAGGTAGTGGAGGCAATCGCCTCCGGGCGCCAGGCCAAGAGGGGCGCCAGAGGGGCGCCAGAGGGGCGCCTCGCAAAAAGTCACCAAATTCGGAGTCGTTTTTTAACAATTTAACCTTTTTACGCTTACGACAGTGTTTCAATTCACAACTTATTTTCTTGAACCAAATTGCCATGTGCAGTAAATCACAGTTATTCGATGAAATTATCAGTAATGAATAGATTAAAACGCTGAAAAATTATGTTTATTAGAATTCGTGCTAAGATTATAAAGGTATCTCCTACCAATAGCGAGACCAGGGTCACTGTTGATAGTTTGAACGATCTCGGCACCCTGATATACAACAAATTAACTCAGAATATAAAACACAATGTTGAGGATTGCACACAATATTAAATGCTGCTATCGTTATAATAGAAATCAAGGTACGAATGTAGGAGGGTGGGGGGGGGAGGGCATGACCCTCCGAGTTGGAAATTATTGCAATTTGACGTATTAATATGCCTAAAAGAAATTTAAAAAAATAAAGAAATAGAAAGCATAATTATGAGCGGAAAAATTAAGGAAAGCGTTGCAAAGGAAGACATAGAATTACCTATACAAAGAGTCTCAGTGAATGAATGAACGTACAAGAAGTAGAATTGATTAGATTTGCTGGAGACAGAGATATTTAGAAAACCATGACAGTCAAAGCTTGGAACCGGCAGGACACCTGAAAGAAAAATTATACCTAAATATTTTGGACCCTTGCCCTGTCGATCAAACTAGACTTAACATGTCCCCCCTCGATAATAATGTATGTTCAACAGATAATTTGACCCCTTATTCCACCATTTTTAACGACTCTCTTGAATCGCCTCTGGGGTCATCGTCAGATGAAGAAGCAGACGTTGAATTAACATCAATTTATTGATTAAATATAAAAATAGACGCCAGATTTGAGCGACCTATTGGTCTATAACGTAGTAGTCATGACATGTGCCACCTTGCTCGTAATCTGTACACTGCATTATCAATGCCGATAAAATTGGATTGAATGATTGATTGATAGTTGTCGCTTATTATTTTCAATATTATATATATTATATTGCTCGTGTTGGTTCCGGCAAACTTAAGAATAGACCAACCGAAAGCTGCACGTGATTCGTAATGCAGTCACTGAGGAAGGAAAAGGATACCCACCTAGGAGAACAAAATTATGTCCAAGATATATTGCATACAAAGTATGCAGTTATATTTCATGGACCTGCCGTTAGGCAGTGCATTGAGAGAGGAGATATATTATATATAAAATTCTATATTTTAGAGTTTAGAATGTTCAGCCTTTGCACTGGCAGAGTATAATGATAATAATACGTAATAATACACATGAAAGCGGGGATGTAAGTCTAAATGTTGACGTTTTGACAGTCGTTAATCACCTAGCTATGACACAGTGACTCATAATCTAATCTCTAGCTACCAACAATCGTCAAACTTTTACATCTTTACCTCGCACCAGATGACCCAGTTGGGATCTGTCTGGGACTCCCCCTCAGGGTACACTGGGGTTAATCGGATTGACTGATTGATCGATTGATTGATTAACATAACTATTTCCTGGGTCAGGAAGCATCAGAAACTTCTTGAAGACCCATAAAATGGAGAATGGAGTCAAGTAATGTCAAGTAATGTCAAGTGGCCTCAAAGCAAAACGCCACAACCGATATGGCAGCCTAGACCTCTGCAAGTCTAGAATTTGAAAGATAGATTGGTCTATAACACAGAAATCATTGCCACATGGGTATCAACTCTTCACTGCCGAATCTGCTTCAGTCTCCTCTTACGCACACAACCAGTTGTCGATGGCATCAATTCTCAATTTTCCCTAAGCCACTGGAGATAAATTAAGAAGATAAATTAAGAAAGTTTTACCTCGTTCCAGATGACCCAGTTGGGATCTGTCTGGGACTCTCCTTCAGGATCCAGTACTATGGTCTGATAGGACCTGAAGTCCGTCATCTGAATCTCTTCATTCTCAGGGCAAACATCGTCTCTGTCCCACAGGCCATCCCCGTCAAAATCTGTGTCACAGGCGTCTCCCTTACCGTTATCTGATCAGTCAATCAATCTATCTATCAATGAATCAATCAATCAATCAATGAATCAATCAATCAATGAGTAAATCAATCAGCGCCGCTGTGTGATTAATTTGTTGTAAAAAGTTAAGCTAATGTACAAGTATAGGTCTATATTAAATTAAAATTGATGATTTGAAAGCAAAAATCTACTCAGTTACTTATAGAAACTGCTTTAACTTAGGCTCCATACTGTCTCGATCGTCTGTCTCGACTGTGTGTCTAGAGCCAGGTAAGGTGAAACAGTGGTTATCCTCTTTCCATGTGAAACTGTGTTGAAACTGTTTGAAGGCCGGTGTGCGGGTATCTGTCTTGAGCCAGGTGGAGTTTTGAAGGCCGGTGTGTGTGTCTATCTGTCTGGAGCCAGGTGGAGTTCCCCTGGTGTATTTCTTGTGTTTTATTTCCATTCTCAGTCTTTCTGAACCCCGTCAACGCCGGGTATCTCAGCTTATATACAATCTGTTATAACTTTTACAAAATGTTATAACTTATACAAACTTATAGTTATAGTTATAGTCATAGTTTCTTAGTAACCAATACGAACTGTTAGAGTCTCTTTGATCAGGGTTTTGTATGATGACACAGTTGTCCCATGTATCTGGTATCCCATCAATATGAGAGAGAGAGAGAGAGAGTGAGAGAGAGAGAGGGAGAGTGAGAGAGAGAGAGTGAGAGAGAGAGAGCACGAACTGTTAGAGTCACGTTGATCAGGGTTGTGTATAATGACACAGTTATCCCTTGTGTCTGGTATCCCGTCATTATCATCATCATCATCACATATGTTGCCTGAACAAACGCACACAATTACTTATTACTATTATTATTTTTCACATCGTACAAATTACAACGTCAATCAATGTCAATAAAAAAAAGTTAAACCGTTATTTGATCGGATTTTGATTTTGAACAGGCAGATGATCTTTTTATGATCATGATATGAGAAATAGAAAGCATAATCGCAAGCGGAAAAAATTGAATGACAGCCTTTCAACAGGAAGACAAAGAATAACCTATACCAATTACTATAGACTCTGTGACTGTCGGATGACCATAGAAGAAATGCGATTCTGATTGCTCAGAATTTCAAGAAATTGAAAACTGTGGAAAACCATGAGTGCCAACGTCGGGAACTGCAGCACAGCTGAAGAAGAAGATTCCAGACCAAAACTTGAATAATTTAGCAATCAGATATAAGAATCGTACCTTTTCCATCCTTGTCGATATCTAGCTGATCAGCGTTGGCTATATCCACGCAGTTATCTAAATCATCCTGTATTCCGTCGTCATCTCTATATATCATCAATCAATAAATCAATCGATCAATTAATTAATCAGTCGGCCAATCAATCAATTATTCACTCAATAAATCGATCAGTCAATCAAAAATCAGTATCAACAAAGTTATCTATGTCATCCTGAAATCTCTATGAATATATCTTTGTCAAGCAATAAATCAATCAATTAATCATCAATCAATCATTCAATCATTCATTCAATAATAAATTAATCAATCAATCAATCAACCCATCAGTCAATAAATCAATCAAACAATCAATCAACTCATCAGTCAATAAATCAATCAACCAATCAGTCAATCAATCAACCTCTCAATAAATCAATCAACCAACCAATATGTCAATAAATCGATCAATCATTCAGTCAATCAATCAACCAGTCAATCAACAATCAAGATTTTACTCCCTGTTCTTTATTCCTTTTCTGTTTCAGGGACGTCCAAAGCGAAATATGTAACTGCAAGCTCTTAAAAATCACCATAACACACCTGTATAACATTGCATAGATCCAAGATAAAAAAACAAACAAAACGGTTTACATTCAGTTGATATTAGTGTTAGGATGCCTATAATCAATTAAATGTACTAGTTTAGAAAGCAAACTGCTCGTTTAGACCCATGTCTAACTTCATTAAACAGTAAAAATGAATAGTGAACAATTATACAAGATACCTACCACTACATCGTAAGAAAAGTGCAGTGTGTAGTGTGCACTGACATAATTATTTTCACATTTCCATGTATATCCATGGAAAGTCTGCACTGTATTCCATTAAATAAATAATTTAAATTTCGTCCGAATTTAATCAAAACATGCAAAATGACTATACTAGGATTTATATCAGAAAAATATTAGGTATTACGTACCTGTCATCATCCTCGGATGAGGAACGGACGTTAAACTTAAATTTTTGTTATTATTCCTACATGTACAATACAATGCAATACAATACTTCACATAAGAATATTTCACAGCGCTCTATATACCTATATACTAGGTATCTCAGAAACGGTTTCTGGAACAGTGAAACAGTGAAGGGAAAGTTGTCTAGCCTGCCATAAGTTACACACATGTGACAAGGCTTCCGCAAGTCTGGAATTTGAGCGACCAATTGATCAAGAACACAGAAGCCATGGCCCAGACCACTCTGCCCTTCCCTGCAATATCTGCGTTAGTCGGAAACACATGCAATAGTCGGTTGGTCTATTCTCAAGTGTCCCGGATCCAACACGGGAATTACTAATACTACGTACCTGTCTTTATCCGTGTCGCAGGCGTCTCCAACCAAATCACTGTCCGTATCATTCTAAACAGCAAAAATCAATCAATCAATGAGGATTAAACGTCCGGTTCCTCTCCCAAAGGCGATGTCAGGGACGTCCAAATCGGGATGTGTAACTACAGACAGCATCCAATCATCAGAACACTCCTGCAAATGCCAATGCCGAAAAGAAAGCGAAATAATTGAACAGAACTAAAGGGTAAAACCGAATTTAACGTCAGTTTCGCGGACTAACGGATGCATCAGTGACGGACGAGCCCTGGAATTCGAAACGTGAACCTATGGGAACCTGAGCGGGAAGTCGGACACTCAACCGATGTGCTGCAGGCTCAGCTAATATAGTGTTGGGTCAACTGAAAGAATTTGTAACAGAATCAGAACGAAATAAATATTAACATATCGGTACAGCAATGATTTTAAAATATGAACAACTTCTGGTGTAACAAAGGCTGTATTGGAATCCGGCAAACATAGGAATAGATCAACCGAAAGCTGCACGTGTTTTGTAGAAGCCGACTAGAGCAGTCACTGGTTCTGGAGCCCCCTCAGACTATAAAATTGTCTTAAAAATATTGGATACAAACTCTACTGTTATATGCGCATGGATCTGCCGCTGGGCAGGACCATGAGAGAGAAAGAACAAAGGCTACTGGGGAAGGCAACAAGAAACTATCTCAAAAGCCAGATTTGCCCTAATGGAAGGCAATACTATAGGTGTTGTAAGACATAGCCTTAGATGGGATCAACTTGTCGATGGAGTGCTCATAAGTGAGCACGATAGCTGACTGCGCTTCTGAATAGGTATCTTGGACCTGCCATTTGGCAGTACACTGACGAGTGAGAGAAACATTAGATATCGTCATGAAGTATTACCTGAAGTGGGTTTTTAACTTTGAGACAGTTGTCACACGCATCTCCCACACCGTCACCGTCAAGATCTCTCTGATCAATGTTCCGCACCAGCCAACAGTTGTCCTTCTCATTGGGTATACCTGAGGAATCAATCAATCAATCAATCAATCAATCAATCGATTAACCATAGAATGCACATTTAGATCTCTCTGGACAATGTTACGTACCAGCCAGCAGTTGTCCTTCTCATTGGGTATACCTGATGAATGTTATCAATTAATAAATCAATCAATTATTTATTTATTTATTTATTACTTTATTCTCACTCTCGGTGGGGTTCCTGTAAAAACGATTCATTAAAAAGGAAATGAATCGTGGCCCGGCTACTATAATCGACTAGATTGACAGAGCCGCGAAAGCAGACCGCATTTTTATTTAAACCTCCGCAAGGCGATTGCCTTTGCCAAAGAAAAATAGGATCCTTTTTTATATAAAATAGGATATATCCTTTCTCTTTGATCCCAGGTATGCAGCACAATTCTGAATGCCATTAATGATATCATCTCCACAATTTATTACTTGACCTAGCAAATACTTAAATAGCTATAATAGGTAAACAGGCAATAATGATTAATCATTTGTACTACCATCTTTCTCCTGGAGCATAAAACTGATACTTTAAATTATTAATCTACCGCCGGATTGCTTTTGCTGATTGATTGATTGATTGACAAACCATCGTTATCGGCATCAGGATCACAAAGGTCCCCGAGATCATCGCGGTCAGCGTTAGCCTGGTCTGCATTGGGTACCGTGGGGCAGTTGTCACAGGCGTCACCAATCTTGTCCCCCCTCACTTTCCTTCTTCCCCCCTCATCCCCCTCATCCCTGTCTGTCTGGTCTGGGTTCTGCACCAACGGGCAGTTGTCCTGCACATACATCATGATACAACTCAATATTATACAGTATAATAAAATACAATAGGATAAGATACAACACAATACAATGTAAAGCTGTAAGCTAAATTTAACGCGCTTCATAGCGCTTCTGAGGCTTAAGTTAAAAATGCGCTATATAAAAGCTTCTTGATTGATTGATTGATTAACATCTATTTTCAGATCTAAGGATACGGTCAGAGACGGACCCGGCTGGGACTCGAATCCGTAATATTCTACTTATGAAGCAACCGTGTTACCGACTACGCTATCACACCGAGACAATGAAATGCAATGCAATATATACAATCAATCAAATAGCTTTTGTACAGTGCTTCTTAACAGTGTCTCAGAAGTGCTTCGTCACTAGCCTGAGCTAAATAGATGGATGAGTTTAAGTTTTTATTTAAAATTGGTACATGGTAGTTCACTGTCATGAAGACAGTGGCACACTGTTCCAAACTTTAGGACCATATATTCTAAAACTACGCCCTCCAGTCCTAGCAGATAGAGGTAGAGGATAGCGATGTAATATAATACACGGAGGATTATACATCCGGTTCGTCACCTTCAGTCTATATAAGGGACGTTAATTGAGCTTAGTAAAAGAATAGATTCAGAGGATTTCCGTGGCTGGTATCCACTGGTGGACTTTCGTTTATGAGGATTTGCCATTTTCAGGACTATATGGACTCATGAAACCTTTCCTGTTTTCTTTCCTCACTATGTTTGGCGCGTCCTCAATGCTCGACGGAGGATTGATATCTGGTTAGGCTGATAGACGAGGTTTCCTGCGGTTAGGTCCGCTAAGGACGTGATGACCGTCAGATAGATAGAAAAGAATAGAATGGTCTATTAAAGTCTACATGTATACCAGCAGTGCAACATATTACACCACAAGTTGTATTATGCTTCTGAGTTTTTTAGATTGCAAGTAAGTACTAAACTTTATTTATCACATCACCGTGTTCTAAGGTATCACCATAGAAATAGTCATATATACACTGTAAAATGTATATTAGTATTTCTATGTGTATCACCTTTTATATACTAGAGATTACTGATGTAGTAAAAATACCTATTTTACACTAATACTTATTATTGTAATAATTTGAAATTAAAGGTAATAACTGGACCATTTAATAACAGACTTATATTAAATAAATTTAAGAGTCGCTGCTGTACTTACGGGATCATTGATAATTCCATCATTATCAGCATCGGGATCACAGGCGTCTCCTAGGCCGTCCCTGTCTGCATCTTCCTGACCACTGTTAGGTATCAGAGGACAATTATCCTGAACCAATCAATCAATCAATCAATTAATCAATCAAGCCGTCAATAAAGCCGTAAACCAATAAATCAATCAATCAACTTTCTTTTGCCCCGGGTATAAACAGCCCTGTGGGTTTTATAAAAAACGATTCATTAAATATGGAATGAATAGTGGCTCGGCTACTTTATTTATTTATTTATTTTTATTTAATATTCGTCATCGTCCACACAGATATAAAATAATCTATTCAAAATACAAAACAGTTCGACGTGGAACGACAGACAAGAGTCCACAGGCCTTGCGGCGCTTATGTGGATCTTAAAAATAAATGGGATCAGAAAGTTCCATCTTGACATCACAAAAGAAATTAAAATGACAGAATATAAAAATATTATCTATATTTATAAACCAATTTACAATGTGTTATAAAACCTTATACTTGAGATCGATTAGATAAATCACTAAATCAATCAATCAATCAATCAATTAATTAACCAATCAATCAATAAATCAATCAGATAATCGATCAATCAAGTGATAATTATAACGACAATGCTTCCGGGACACCTTTGAGTGCCAAGCCTGATATCGTCTTTAGATGAACCGGACGTTGGAACGTTGTTTGGAACAATGTCCTTTATTTATTGTTGGCAGATAGCAATATTAGTTAAGGTTTACGTTGGGCTAGTTATTAAGCGTTAATTATTGCTGGTGATATAGTTATTTAAATGGTTGGAAGTTTGAGCTTTAAGTCACTGTGTCATAACTAGATGATTAGCGACTGCCAAAATAATAACCAACGACCAGTCAGGTCGTCGGTTATTTAATTATAATTATAATTATTATTTACGAGTCAGGTAATATTAGCTCAAGACAAGTGCAATGTCTTAGCATAGTTTTTTAAAAGTTTATTCTTTATTTTATTTCAACAGTATGTTTGATTTCAACAGACAATGCATTTAACATAATATACCAGTTCAACATAAGAGTAATGGCGTCACTAACATAGAGTTATAAAAACTCTGTATGGTTGTATGAAATTATCGAAATTAATCAAAAATTAAGTTACACTTAACTTAACTAAGTAACTTAATTAAGTAATCAAAAATAAACAAAAGGCAAAAGACTTCCATGAAACCTTTAGTGACGTAACATAGCAAACTATTAATTCATTATTAGTTTTCCTTTGCAACATGACAATCATTTAATTTTGTAACTTATATTAAATGAATTCACTAGATTTTAAAGAGATTTTTAGCAATGACTTAGTTAAACTAGTAACAGTAACAGAAGTTTCTCAGTTCTTCTTACCTTAGCGCACTTTCTCTCAGAGCAAGGCAGTTGTTCATCAGGCCAACTGTCTAGATCTGTGTCTCTGTAACAATTCTGTCCATCCCCTGCGTACCCTACTTTACACTGCACGGTGCAATCAATCAATCAATTAGTCAATAAATCAATCCATCAACCAATCAGTCCAGCAATTAATAAATCAATGGGGATTTAACGTTCGGTTCCTCACCGGAAGGCGATGTCAGGGACGTCCCAAGGGTAATGTGTATTGTGTAACTACAGACAGATTTGTATCATCCAAACACTCAAATGTATATATGGAATTTACCATGATATACTATACAGCGGAGACTGGAAGCTTTTGAAATGTGGATATGGAGAAGAATAGAAAACATATCTTATACAGAGCACATAACAAATGAAGAGGTACTAAATAGGTTTAGTGAAACTGGAGTATTAATTGAAATAATATTGAAAAGAAAGAAGAATTGGATTGGCCATGTCTTGCGTGGTGAAGGCATG
>JAQFZF010004371.1:0-10614 GCA_034695365.1 Enchytraeus norvegicus
TTTTGGGGCCCGTGGGGGGCGCGGACCCCCCCCCCCCCCCCCCACCCAATCCTCGCTCGTCTACACAGAGCGACGACACTGCCAGGCTTCATTCATTATTGATCCTCAGTGCGCTGCCTGCAGTCATTCTATTATATCAGTCCACGTGGTCATGCTTCTGCATGGCTTTACTAGTCATTGAGGTAGTCAATGAATTCTGACATAATTTCATTGCATTAAAGCAACGTATGTTTTATTAATAAAAGAAAGCTATATTGTTTCTGCTTATGGAATTTTTATTTAATTTGAAAAAATTATTAAAACAAGCAACAATTTCAACTCAGAGAAAATACTATTTGTAAACATTGTAAATACTATTATTATAATAATCACGCATGTCTGCCGAATAATATCTACATCGTGCGCGATAAAGTTACCGTGACAGTTATAGAGCATAGAGCTATCTGATCCGTCATCTAGACCAACATGGTAGGAGTGAAGCAGCGCCTATACTTGGATAACCAATGTTCTCTCTCTCTCTCTCTCTCTCTCTCTCTCTCTCTCTCTCTTTCTCTCTCTCAGTGTACTGCTTAATGGCAGGTGCATGGCATATAACGTTTCCATACCTCTCTATCCCCAGTTTTTCTCTTCATATCTACATATTCACATCCACATATTCATCACATCATCCAACATTCCAATTCTTGGTCTTCCTTTGACACTCTTTCCAACCATTCTACCATCTACTACTTCCTGCAACAAACTCTTCCCCCTTAAAACATGTCCTATCCAACTCTTCTTTCTGTTTTTTAACATATTATTCAGATGTCTTTGTAATCCAACCAGTGATGGGCACGTAACTTTACTGTTGAGTAGTTAAACTTTACTTACTTTTTCAACTACTTTTGAGTAGCTAAACTAAATAGTTAACTACTTTCTAAACTGAGTAGTTAAACTTTTTTGGCTTAACTACTTTTTAGTAGTTGGAATAGTTAACTATTTTTTAACTATTTTTCATTTCTAGCCGAGGCCTAATAGCACCTTTCTACACATTATTTGATCGGCTGTATTTGACTATAGTAGACCAAAAATATGTGCAAAGCATCGATGCTAAAGACTTGTCAAGATTCCAAAACAATGTGGGATTAAAGTCTGTTTCATCCTCTTATGACGATATCAGGAACATCTCCAACACCACAAACAATGGGCTTCTAGCTGGTCCACTCAAACTCAGTTGACAAGGTATAAAATGCTAAAATAGAACAGGGTTACAAAACTGGCCAAACACGATGCAAATCCATTTATCCATAAAGCTGAAGAATGTATAATTAAAATATCAAAGGAGGAAAAAATGAGTTTACGCCTACTGCAATTGGAAGATGGAAGGCAAATCGTGTACCTGCGTTGGCTGCATTGCGCCCATCAATAGGTACGATTAATCATGGAGCGGAAAAGAATAAATAAAATAAAAACACAAAAAGTCACAAGAATGGAAACTAGCATGCGCGTCTGTCATGTGTGAATATATACGTATATAGAAAAAATGAATTACTCTCAATCACTCCTATTTATCCTGGCACATTACAATAATTATTCTGTGTTTAGAGCACAGTCCGCCACTTAAAGATAGTAAAAAGGTAAAGGTTGTGTGCCATATTCGTTACCGAACGTAGGCGCGGAGCTGATCCCGATCCTTAGCGATTGCAGCACACAGGTGACATAGTCATTAATCCGACGGTGAGGTTGCCAGCCCCACTCTATACAGTCCAATTTTGATAATTGGATCATATACGCCAGACCTGTGGTATTTTTTTGCAATCTTCTGAAGTAGTTACCTACTACGTACCAATTGCTACCAATTGTCAGACCCACGAAGGGATGGTGGGCTTTTTTGGCCCATTGTACATCCGAGATTTTACTCTCTGATTGCTCGACCGGGAATCGAAACCCGGACCTTATGCGCAACAGTCGTCACAAACGGGAAAACGTATTTTTTACAACTTATCATTATTCTTTATTTATTTCTACAGACAACGCATTGAACTATATAGCATAACAGTTGTTACAGTTCAACTCAACGTCAGTAACTTTATTAATATAGAGTCATACAAACTCTGTATGGTTACACTTATGAATCAAAATTGATAGAATTAAACAAATATCATAAGAATTCAATGTAACATGTAGTGATGTATAACATCTAAGCTTAACAAATTACTTATAGTCAGCACAAATAATGCATTGTATTATTTTAATATTTTTATGAAACGCATTAGATTTCTCTTAGTAATCATAATATCATAGATGCTTTGAATGATTCTAAATATCCAGTAGTAGACTTCTGTAGATCCGACGTTGCAACGACTACAAAAACTAATTTGCATTGTACTACTTTCAAATTAATTTTTATTCAAACCTATAGTCTACCTATTTTCTGTGCTTTTTAATGTGAATAACTATATTTGAAGTACGGTAACTTGACCTTTTTAGCACATCTACATGTACAGACGCACTCCGTCTACATCATATACATATTTCTTACTTTACTTTTTACATATGTCCGAACACAACTTACTTTGTCTCTAAATTAATTTTAACACAGTGTGTGTCAGGGTCGTTTTCCACATGTCGTTTTCCACATGTGGTCGTTTTCCACATGTTGTCGTTTACCACTTTAGTCTTTGGCCTACTTCCATACACCTTACACCTGTCATTCTTTTACACGTGCGATCATTGTTTACCATACCGGCCTTGAAGTTAGTGCACATTGCATAATCATAAACAGAGCATACACAAAGAACAAGCAGGAAACAAAGGCCCTATAGGGCCTACATTGTAATGAAGCAGGTTAGAAACGATTGCAAGAGTAAGAATTTGAACAAATGTTGCCACTTTCAATATTTTTAATTTATTGAATAATCAACTAATACAATTATATATAATTATATATATAATCTATGTATGACAATGTATTGTCCAGTCATTCTGATAACGTCGAGACTGTAAAGTTAAACACATGTTGAATCCATCCCTGCCCCCCCTTAAAAAAACTCATCGAATCTGGACGTATTACATGGCCCACCCAATTAGGTCTGGAGGGGGCTTGAGCCCCCTCCAGACCCCCTAGTTGCGCCCCTGTTAACGATAATTAACATGTATGGATTGTCGCGGTATTATTCTTCAGTTTCAATTACGGTACTATTACCATAAAACATAAAATGGAAACGTGAGTTCAGATTTTCATTAACAGAGGCCTACAGGCCTGCGTGTCGGTTACTTTAGCCGTAGGCCTGTTAATAGTTTAATGAATGCCGTAGGCCTGTTAATGAGTAACCTAAAATTGTATAAATAGATGATTAATTTCTATCAAATTCGAAGTAGCAAAGCTTCTTTGACCCACAGTAGAGAACTCGACAGTCAGTATACGTGTAGGCTACATATAGGCAGTGGCGGATCTTGGATTTTTTATGGCCCAAGAATATTTATCGAGGGACCCTGGGCCACGCAACATTGTGGTAGGGCAGATGCAAGCGAGGGAGCAATGGGACCACTTAAGATGTAAGTAAAAGATGCGGATTTAATGCAAAATTTCTTCAAAAATTCATATCGAGGGGGATCACTGGCCCAACATCAGCTCCCTCCCCTCACCAATAGTACCAATACCCCCTCCCCCCATCACACGTGTACAATACTGTACGTAGAGGCCTAGAATCATTGCATAAAATAATCAAGGTCTTCACAGACTCTAATTTAGCCTGAAGATTACGCCTACGTCTTATCATAACTTCGCCGGCCTAGAGACAGGGGTGTGTCGTGGTAAAGAACATGGGCAATCAATACAAGGACCACATGTTGTGGAACGGTTTTCCCATCAATTGACACATCATACAAAAATAACATGACTAGTCAGTAACCCATTGGTTGTAGGGCCAACACTTACAGTAACTGTTGTTAATCTTTTCACAGGTGCGGAGAAGATAGGATATGGTTGACCAATAGGATACAGCGCGTCCCAAAGTCAAGCATGATCTTATTGCTTAATATTAGATAGATCTATTCAAAGTTTCTTTTATGCAAATAAGCTTTGTTAGCTTTAGCTTGAGAGTGTAGAAATTTCTCAGTGTCGAATGTTAAGCTAAATAATTTGTCTTATGTTCCAGACAATCTGCAATCATCGATTAATTTATTTTATTCCTTTACCTGTTACCTGTTGTCTTCGGACTCCTAGATAGACTCCTGACGACGTAGCTGATATATCCCTGTAACTCTCCCTCTGTCGTACCTTCTTCTTCAGTTGTCTTAGCCCCAAACAAGTCATCTCCCGCACCCATCCAACCACCTCATTCTCGGCCTCCCTCTATTATCATATCTTCTCAGGTGCCACTCTCTCTGGATATAGGCTACAGTCTATAACTTTATTTGTTGATTCATCTCTCAACAATTAGTCGTACCTTTGCGTGGATAAAGCAAAATATCAGCTAGCACACATTGGCGTCTACCCCCCCCCCCCCTCCAGTTGTAGTGGGAGATTTGGGGGGTTTGATTCGAACCCCCCAGAATTCCTTTAAATGGGGGGGCTTCAAGCCCCCGCCCCGTATTTTCTAGGGAGATCGATCTCCCAACCCCTCATTGGTAGACGCCACTGCAAGCATAGATACACACGATTAATCTTCCTGCATCGATTACACACCAGTATCGCTGCAAAGGGTACTGGGATAATATTTGTTAGCTGAGCTGGGATATCTCCAAACACCACTTGTCATCATTTGATTCAAAGGCGGACACCTTAACTGATTCACCAATATCTCATCGACAATGTTCCGAGAAAGCAATTTGTGTCTATTGTTATTACGGGCCTTTATTTTATATTTTCAGCGCATATGAAACAATTATTGTAGTCTAAAGATGCTCAAAGAAATATAGTATTGAAGAACTTCTAATACAGATTTATCACATTAGTACCACAAGTATGACCAATTATTATTATAAATCTACTCAAGCGATGACAGGTAACTGCAAACAAACCTTGAGTTCATTTCGATGCATTTTATGGACGTCAGGGCGCCACGTGTCAGGACTGTTCCTAGTTCTTCTGCTGCTACAGATGACGGGGTCAAGGTCGTGGGTCTGGTATGAGGAACGACCTGACACCAAGAATCCCTGCACCCACGTTGTTATCGGGTTAGTCTAAGTACTTTCTGTGTTTTGTTGTCAGCTTCCACTCCATGGAGAGGCTCCGTAGTCTAGTGGCGGCACATCGGCGTTTGAAACATAACGTCGCAGGTTCAATGCCCAGTTGAGTCGACCTGGAGTTGAAAGCCTTAAGCAAGCTGCTTTACACTCCATTTCTATAATAGCAAGCAGTCGGGGTACACAAATATCACCAAGACACGCCGCTCTAAAGGTTGCAACTAGCTAAGCCGAATTTGGAAACGAATCCCGGCTATCCGGCATCTGTCTATCTGGCATCTATCTGGCTATCGGCTATTGACTATTTGACTATTTGGCTATTTGGCTATTTGGCTATTGGCTATCTGGCATCGATCTGGCTATCCGTCATCTGGCGAGATCAATAGCATACGCTATTATTATTACTCTATGATTAATCGTAGACCTACCTCTGCTTTGATGGTACGGCAATGCTACCAGTGCAGATACACGATAAACCTCCAGACGCCC
This sequence comes from Enchytraeus norvegicus, assembly GCA_034695365.1. Classification (NCBI taxonomy): domain Eukaryota; kingdom Metazoa; phylum Annelida; class Clitellata; order Enchytraeida; family Enchytraeidae; genus Enchytraeus; species Enchytraeus norvegicus. The sequence continues at coordinate 5,659 of JAQFZF010004371.1, forward strand.
TGGGGTTATTGTTTCCTTGACTAACCTGGGATTCGATCCTAGATCAGTTGTTTCATAAGCGAACACTCTACCGATGTAGTTAACCCCCACCCCCGTCCCTAGCAACACAAAACACAACGACCGGGGTTCCAAATCTCGTGAATTCCACCAGAGAATAATATTTCTATAAATCACGTCATTAGTATACTGGGTACTCTGTATATTGTATCCTAGGCGTACAGAGGCGATACAATAATATACAATATGGGTTTAACGTCGGTTTTATCATCTGATGACGATATCAGAGACGATTTATACAATGTCTTAATGTGTTCAATGGATCTAAGCTAACATTAAGATGCTTCCAGATAAGCTCTTGACGGAACAAAAATTGTTTTACAATGAACTTGAGTTTGGTCATTTTTGGGGGGCAGGACGCACCCAAGGATCCCTCATATTTGACAATTGTAAGCGGTTTACGATTACTAGGATAATGGCTGATTAACTTAAGGATTGTTCCTGCTCCAATATCATCCCCTGAAGTAGGCCTACATTTATGATCAGGTCCTATAATTATAATCTATTAATTCAAGCCTATATGTATTGGCCACCATGTATTGACTGTTGGAACGATTTCTGCATCCATCTTTGAAGAAGAGCACAGTGGCAATAAATGATGTGATGATGGCGCCCAAGGCCCCGTAGAATGCCCAACTGAATATGGGCCTTGAGACGTCAGTGAACGTCACTCCTTTGTCATTTGAGTAGATCCCGTAAGCGCCAACTCCAGCGGTCATCAGAATCACTGTGACAAAAGCATGATATAGGTTGCAAAATTATCAGAATCTCTAGATTCTATTTAGCCTAAAACGATCGGTTAGGCAATTATCGATCATTGCGATCTATGAGTATTGCTATGATTATTGCCCACTACTATAGCTCATTAATGAATTTCCGGACAATTCCCCTGACACTCCACACTACTGTTGAAATTGAAATTTGAATTTGAAATGAATTTATTTCACACAATCAAGTCAGCAAACACGTAACAGTTAACAGAGAGTGTAAAACGGGACACAAAGGCTCGAAGGCACTAACATGTACCCCGCACTAACATGTACCCCTGTTGCTAAAGTATATTCCCGAGCGTCGCTAGCGTCATAGCACGATCGGCTCCTCCTTTGCTTCCACCTTAGCATATAAGTAGACTACTGTACTCAGTTTTATTTTGAAGCTTACTATTAATTTGAAAGATTGCGGAATGTACTATATTACCACAGATGGCACATTAAATTTGATGCAACTGGATTCACTAGCTTGAAATACCTGCTATTTATTAGAAAAAAATGATAATAATTTTAAGACCTCAATCCCGTTCATAAAAGTATCAGACATTCAAATTGAAAAAGGCAGACGCTCTTTCAGCTTGAACGAGGGATGGGTGGGGGTATGTGGATTTCTGTTGAGAGGGGCCGGCTAAATTGAGGAGACCAGGGACGCCAAATAGCAAGATGCAGATATAATACACAATTTGTAAAACAATTCCAACAAGAGGGGGCCACTTACCCCGGCCCCCTCGACTCGAGGGGGCTTGACCCCACCCGTCCCCCCTCCCTCAAAAAAAATCCGCGTGTGCTATACTTACTAGATGACAGACTGAGTCTTCCAAGACTCAAACTTACTTTGTTCTCACAACGACAGTTACACACGTGATTTGTTGCTACAAACCAAGCCCCGTCGAGCAAGAGATATCCCACAGCGAATAGTCCTAGGGCTGCCAGCTCCCAATCTACAAGACAGATTCAAACAGTATTACGTCCCACTAAACGAACTAGTCTTGATGATAAAAACTTTACTACACGCCTGATATTAGGCCTAAATGATTCGATCAAACTCTAGCTCTGCAATAGGCCGACAATTTAATAACATTACTATCCCTTTCAAGATTCATAATTCTATTAGCCGATTAACCTTCCTGACCCATTAGATGTTATGTTATGTTACGTTATGTAGTAGGTCTACTTATTAGGCTCATTATTGCTATTTTAGTTCTTATTAATTATTATTAACATATCGTGACATTGTCCCAGACATCGCCTTCGGGTGAGGAATCGGACGTTAAATCCTAATTGTATCAATCAATCAATCAATGAGGAATTAACGTCCTGTTCCTCACCCGAAGGCGATGTCAGGGACGTCTATTGTATTATATGAAAGTAGTTTGTGATAATAAAAAAATAAGATACAAACTGGTCATGTTTTTCAGCAGTTTGTAATTATTATTCCACACCCAGATGCACCTGTCGTTGAAATAGTTATTGCAAGTACCCACAAGGCCTTCGATGTACACTCTTTGGTTAAATATAGTTCTGAGCAGCGTGGGCGGGTGTTGAACCCATATCGGTGCGAAGAAAGCAAAAGTCGCTAGCGCACAGGCCAGCCATAAAGTGGTGTAGCCGGCGGATACAAAACTACATGTCATTGTCTCTATCAGTATTAATACACTTCATTAATCAATTTCTGCTTAATTTATTCTGAAATCAAATAAGTTTGAATGATTTTAGTATATTTCTGTTTCACTGTGTACATCAAGATAAGCTTACTGTATTTCACAGCTCACTTTTTATTATTATTTTATTATCCGTATATATTCACACGTGACAGACGCACATGCTAGTTTCCTTTCTTAGTTGCTATTTTTTTACGTGCTGAGAATCTTTGTCCTGCGCTTAACTATAATACTTCAATGGTTTTATTTCAAATGTCAATTAATTTAGTAGTAATAATGAAGAATAATACGTATTAAAATTGATAGAAGGGGTAGATAAAGGAAGGAGGGCCAATTTTTCTTAAACATACGTTTTTTCGAAGAGGGGGGCAATTTAGGTCGATCTAGGGGGAGGGCTAAGGGTTCAAAATTTCTGTTTCAATGGGTCAAATTGCAATAATTTTCAAATAAATTAAAATATTTATATATGTTTCTTACAAATAAACATGCGCGAATTTAGGGGGACCGTGGGCCATGGTGATTATTCATCGGGGGGTCATGGTGGAACATGACCCCCCCCCTCCTCGGCCCACGCCCCCACTCACTTCAGATTTAGGGGCTGCCGCGGCCTCTTAATCCGAGCCTGCATATTTGTATGATGAATGTAATTAATATTTTAATCCTCACAGACCTTGCAGTTTGTATTTGTGATTTAATGTTAGTAATCATTCCCAATAATTGTCTATAACTTAACTTAACTTATTATACTGGTTTAGAAAGTTATTTCTCACTTGTAATCACCAGTCTCGTCTACACAGTACACACTCCCCTATAAATATAATCATAAAACCCTAAACAAATAATTCAATAGGCCTACAATTAATTTCCATACATTTTATAGACCTACATAACTTAGACTACTGATCTGTTAGTTCTCATACGTTCATGCTAAGATCTGACTTAGTAAATAGTATATATGATTTAGTCAGAAAAGTATAAGCTAGGCTGTTGTCTAGAGACTAGTTCCGTAGTTCTAAAGAGTAGTTTGGTAGAATGCTTTGGAGATTACAACGCATATCCTGCTCCAGTATTTTAAGACTCGTGCTGATCTTTATAGGCGAATTTTCCAGAAAGAGAAACTGCAAAAAGTGACATGAAGCAGAGCAATTAGTACTGATGATCTATGTAATGCTGTTAGAAGTGAAAAAAGCCAGGGGCGTCCATCCTTCCCCAATTTTTACCCAATAAATTGGCTCAAAATAACCACCATAGCGATGTCCCCCCATTTCGGATTTCTCCCAAAAAAATCTGGAAATTTGGCCTGAAAATCTTTCCCCACCTCAATTTTTTAGGTTGCGCAAGTTGCGCCAACTACTATACGCCCTGATTGAATTATAACGCCCTGATTTAATAGAGCAGCTGTTGCTTTAGATAAGCTGATAGTTTCACTATGGCTTTCAGCTTCAGCAGAGAAGTTAGTTGAAAATAACTTCTCTACACAATTAAGCCGATAGTAATAGTGAATATTTTCAGACTGCTGCTAATGATGAGCGTTTAAACACCTGTTTTTGTAGACGAAATTATACTAATAAATATGGATTTACCTGGAATTGTTTACATGGGTCTGCGGCTACCACATTGCGTTATTTACAATGATTTATTGCAAAAATATAAAAAAAATAATTACTTAGACCTCATCTAATTCGTCATTTTACTAAGAAGCATTCTGATGCCTCTGTTCAAGAAACAAGTATGATTTCTGAGGTGGTTTTCCATTGTCTCCCCAATATCTGCTGTAGTCGGTTCTTAATGAAACACGTGCAGTTTAGTATGGATTAATTCTCAACTTTCCCGGACCAAACAACCAGTAAAAAGCTACGCAATGTTGAATTGAATTAAACTGATTTATTTCGCACGAATTTAACTAACAAAATATGTACTAACTAACAGAAAATGCGAAAAGGGACACAAGGTCCCGAAGGCACTAACATGTGCCCCGCATAAATAAAAGCATATTACGCATATTGCGGACCAATCGGTTATAGAAATACAGTTTAACGTCTGTTTCCCTATCGAGGGATACTGTCGGCCACGACCTCGTCTTTGACCCGAATCCATCATGTCCTGCTTATCGAGCAAGCGCGTTACCGACTACACTATCCAGCTGGGCCAGTTAGAGTGCAATATTATAATTGACTATTACTCTATGCTTCATCATATAATGCCATTGTAGTCTATAATTAATATATCAATCCTTATTCACCAGAAGGAAATGAAACAAACAGAGAACAAACAAATCAGTGTGGCAAGTGCAAATACACAACATAGTGCAAGGTATTGCAATGTCCATATGTAGGCTATAAAGAGTTCCGTGCAAAGGTAAACGTGCATAAAAGTATAAATTTAATAAACAATGATATAAACAAACATGAAAAATTTAAACGCCAATATCTAGCTCGAAAGGCCGATAATATTGATTTATTTGATCA
>JAQFZF010004372.1:0-10613 GCA_034695365.1 Enchytraeus norvegicus
TTATGCCTTGATTTCCCAAAATGAGTTGAACAAGTAATTACTCTACTACTTACATGAATGATTGTTTATAGGAATCATTCTTTCGAGAATAAAATCAGTGCTAGAAATGATTCAGAATCTGACAACAAATAGTTCATAGAAACTGGAGCTTAGGGGCTGTGTAATGAGGCAATGCAAATAACAGTGGCATCAACCAATAAAAGAGACTTGGCTGTGGCTGTGTTCCGCCAAACTATAGTTTAATATTCTTTTCTTATATCGCGAAATAATCATTAATATGTTTTTAATAATTCTTTATTGAATGCTCTCTTTGATATTCCCATAAGCTGGTTAATACTGCGGGCTTATAGTTTCTCATTTAAATGCGGCGACAAGAATTCTATAAAAAGCTTTGCAGGCTCTATGCCGTGCATGGTGGTACAGTTGGTGCGGGGAGACTTGTGCTTAGCATTATAATGTAGATATTGATTCTTGGCCGCTTGGCCGGCTTATAGATCCTTTTTGAGACTCTTCTTTATGATGAAAGACTATTACGTAAACGTTAAAGATTCTAGAATGTGAGAGAGAGAGAGTGAGAGAGAGAGTGAGAGAGAGAGAGGGAGAGAGAGGTGAGGTAATCGATGGATCATTGACCACTCATTTCCTGCTTGACCAAGCGTTGTGATTGTAACATTAATAATAGAAGAAGAAAAAGATGTTGAAGATAAAGAAGAAGTAGAGAGATATAGAGACACAAAGAGAGAGAAAGAGAGAGAGAGGGAGAGAGAGAGAAATGGAGAGAGAGAGGGAGAGAGAGAAATAGAGAGAGAGACATTGATAAAAATATGACAACAAAATGTTATAGATTTACGGTTTTCCAAACAAAAAATCAGTGCCATAAACAATGTGAAACAATGACTCTATATTCTCCTGGGGAGGAACTCAAAACAATAATTGAGGATTTACATGGCTCCACCTCGTCACGGGCCACTGATGGTAAAGTGGAAGACTTTGTCAGTTAGTCATGTAATACTTTGAATAATTCAACAGAACTTTTATAAAATAGCCGTCTCTCATTCCAGCGATGGAATTTGTTGTTTACATGTGATCTAATAAGGGATGTATGCAGCCTTTTCTTAGATATATAGACTGATTGCCGAACATAAGAATAATGAAGCATAATGTATCATCAAAGCCCTGAAGATATTGCCAGGAATATAAATGTCAATACGTCGAGACTGATTGCAGATTGCGTCATAATTCTTGTGCGCTAGCGAAGAATTGTACAGAGTTAAAACATTATTGAAAACGAAACTCTCATAGACTCCACACACTGCATTTCCTTCTCGTCTCAATGAAAGAGATTAAAACAAAGGGGTCATTAATTTAAGTTGCCTTGAAGAAACGATTTATATAATAATAATTTTCGTCGTTATGGACAAATTCTTCAAAGCTGCTTCTATTAAACAGCGCTCATATTAAAATAGTACACATGTTTGATTCAAGCAGAAAATAAGAAAATGGCAGAGTTGTTATTGGTTTAAGAGACACAGACTGAAAGTCATTTGAATAAGACTAGTTTAGAATGAGCTTTAAATAAACAGCAATCCATCATTCATAGATACAGTGGTATGGCTGCAAGCTTTGTGTGTATAGACGGATGTGGATGGTCACGGAGGGGTCAAATATATTATCTACTGTTGACGGTAGTGCTTATACCCCTTGGACTTGCTTAGTCACAGGTTAAGCTGAGTTCTCAGTTATAATGAGCAGAGATAGGAAGTTTGCTGGATCTCTGTATTACTCTGTATTAGGGACATTTCTTCTTTAGAAAATCGTCGATTTCTATCGTGTTCAGATAATCAAAATTGAGAAAGCCTATACAATATGTTTTTTATCTGTACATTGATTTTATCTAAATAAAGTGAAGGATGGCGAAATATAAAAAAAATATTAAAAAATAAAAAATAATAAGAATAAAAATATTAAAACTTAAAGTTTAAACATTTTAGTAGTGCACAAGTCTTATCGAGAGCAATGACTTGGGAGTAAATCTGATACAGAAACAAGTTACTGACCCATGTAGATGAGTTGTCTGAAACAGATACACTGAGCTAAAAGCTTGGAGACATCGAGAGGTATAGTAACTGTTATAAAGAAGCGAGCTTCCAGAAGTAGGTCTATACCGTAAAGGAATTCTTATAGGAATATAGGAATTGTTGAGGACAGCTAAACATCCTGTACATACATTTACAATACAGTACAATACAATGAGGATTTAACGTCCGGTTCCTCACCCGAAGGCGATGTCAGGGACATTTCTTTCGAGGAGGTAGGGTTAAATGGAGGCTAATCGAGGGGAGGGTGCAAGAGTCCAAAATTGATATTTCAATGGGTCAAATTCTAATCGAAGGGGCCATGGTCCCCCTTACTGTCTCCCTAAATCCGCGTCTGTCCTAACCTGTACTTGACACTATTCATAGATTTGTATTAGAGTGAAACCTTTCCCCCACTATCTACAGTATCTATAATTATCTTAATATGTTTCTCTTTCTTTCTTCGTCTCTCTCTCTCTCTTTCTCTCTCTCCCTCTCTCTCTCGCTCTCTCTCCCTCTCTCTCGCTTACATACAAGATACATATATTTTACCTATTCGGTCACGTGACAGAGTTGTCTGCTCTTTAGCTGTTTCCGGTCCTACCTCCACACTACAGCATCAGCAGTACACAGCATTAGAGTCATTAGCATCTCAATGCTCAGCTTATATAATACAACATAGCGGGGTTTTAACCCAGTTTTCTCATCAGATGAGGATGGCGGAGACGTCCCAAGTAGAATATAAATACAAGCAGTCAGAGAAATGAAGAAAAGGTTTAAGAATCTGAGACTATTATAGTTCTTAAGATATAGACTATTATTGCTCTGGTCTGACTGCTTGGAATCATTTTTCTAGTTCTCTAGAAGTTGTCGCCCACGGCGTGCACTGTAAATGTGCACCGAGTGTTGCTTTTAGATAAACAGCTTGCGCAAAGCTGCAACTCAACGACCATAATTCGTGATCTGTGATGATAAAGGAACCTTTAATGATGTTATCATCATATAGAGTTTATGATGTAGAATTAGTGTGGAGAGATGAGAGACACGTGATGCTGTGATGTTATTGCTCTATCAGTGGTGCCACTTCACTGATCATATGAAACTATTAAACATCAATTGATCCAAACCATGTGCTAATAATTATCAACAACTCATTAGAAAGAGGAGAGGGGAATCCATTTAAATGGTGACAACAGAAATATCAAACCGACATCTGAGTTAAGCTATTTCGAATGTCTCTTATTGCCGGAGAAAAAAGAAAAATCTGTTAAACTATTGTCTTAAGACTTAATTATGGCCGATCTTCCAACAAAAGGTACAAAATATAAATGTTGTATGTGAGACGTACATCATGGTCTATATGAGCTCAAGAGCTTTTAGTACTTTAGATACAACAGTTTGAAAAGTCTCCCAGGCAGACTAAATAAATCAGTACTTTATCTGGCATTAACCAAAGCTATTGAGGGATATTGAATACAGAGGGGATTTATACAATATACATGTAGGACTGCTTATTGTAATTAGAATGATAAAAATGTTACGTTTCTATTGTTACCTTTGCCGGATTGTTCTGACGTAGACTAATAAACACCAGAAATAAATTACCGGTATTATAATATATGGGCTAAATGTCCAACAATGTATAATATTTCATGTGATCTTTCGCCTGTCGTGATTTAACATTCCGGTAAAATAATGAAACTTCGTAAAATACCAATAACAGAGTTATTAATACTGCAGTCTTCAGCTGACCTATGTTTGAGTGTGTTTAACGTTAAGGTTCAGAAGCACAAGACTTCTCTTCAAGACGACTCAATGCACTAAACCAACTACCGTCACAATGACTGGTTTAAAGCTTATTACAACTTAACACTACAAAGTACCCCGCTGTTCGATACAGGGCACTGTGTAGTACTGAATACTGCAGTCTTTATATAATTGCAAATAACGTATGGCAGAGCTGGGCAGATAATTTTATACTGGAGTTTGATATGTTACTATTCACAGGTCTCAAATACAGAATAGAAGACCAGTGATCAATATTGTATAATGATAGAGTTTGAGTCAGATCGATAGGATATATAGGATCAATAGGAATCAGATTTTTGTTTTAGCGAAACTCATAAAAATTTTGTATGAATTAACGAAGTACTCTGTTAAATGTGCAGATGTCTCAAAATTTGTACGACACATTGGTTAACACAGACTACATATTCTGAAAGACGCCTCAAGATCAATAGGAATCAGATTTTTGTTTTAGTGAAACTCATAAAAATTTTGTATGAATTAACGAAGTACTCTGTTAAATGTGCAGATGTCTCAAAATGTGTACGTCACATTGGTTAAAACAGACTACATATTCTGAAGGAGCGCCTCAAGATTAATAGGAATCAGATTTCTGTTTTAGCGAAACTCATAAAAATTTTGTATGAATTAACGACGTACTCTGTTAAATGTGCAGATGTCTCAAAATTTGTACGTCACAGTGGTTAAAACAGACTTCGTCTTCTGCTTTCAGGTCCGTCAATGTGTTTCCGTATTTGGGGTAAATCACCGCAAATGTAATGTCGAATATAATAAATAATATTCGATATTATACAACATTTATAACCAGCTTCTACAGAGAAGAGAGAAGGCTTTACAGATTGCGTGATCAGGGATACTGAATTATGTTTTCATTATATGTTATTTCCTGTAAATGAGGTAACAGGTCATGACCCAATCAATAGCATTCTATAAATTGATTTATTGGCTTCTGACCTTGACGGTAAATACACTCAATTTTCTTTACCTCCCACTGGCTATCTCCTTTTCTTTCATGATTTTATTGTAGCTTCATATATTATAGCAAGAAGACAATGGAAACCACCCGAGAGATAAAGTTCTCATATTGATATAATCTGTTATACACTTTGTGATGGGATCAACATTGCTGATCGATGGTGTGCTCATGAATAGTTGTGGGATTAGATTAGTAATTTACATCGTGGACTTAAATCGTTCAGTGCACTGGGGTGAACCATGTATAAATATCAATTACAATTTACAGCACAGATTTAAGTTCCAACGTTGTAATTTATTATTCAATAGAATGTTTTTATGTTTTGTAGGAACAACCGGAGCAGATCATCGCAGAATAACTAAGAGTAGACCACTGTAGATATAGAATATCATCGAGCTATCAAATACTGCAATCAGTCGACTAGAGTGGACATTCTCTCTCTCTCTCTCTTACAACATGTCAACAGAGATCCGCCATGTTACTCTCTCCCCTGACGTCATAACTACGTCATCCACCACGTCACTGTGCTCTGACCACACCACTGTGACGTCACCACCCCCGGACGATGACGTCAGCACCACGGAACTCTACGCTGTCATGGCAATACTGACACTACTAAGCGTGATAGGTAGCTGTGGTAACGCCTTGGTGTTGTATGTGTTCTCACAGAAGAGAGACAAGCTTGTGTCCACTCTGTGTATCATAGTAATGGCTGCCCTAGACCTCATCACATGTCTCGTGGTCATACCATACACTATCTACATGGAGTACGTGCAGTTTCACGTCAGTCTCGACGCTGTCTGTAGATTATATCAATTCCTCATCACGTTTAACATTCCATTCGCAGCTCTCATCATGGTCGCTATAGCCGTGGATCGATACTTCTGTATCTGCCATCCCTTCCTGCATGCACTGGATATACGTAGAGCTAAGCTCATGATCGCGGGGCTTGGTGCGTTCTCGGCGGGGTTGGGTATATGTGTGGCTCTGATATACGGTGTGTATAACTACGAGACGAGACCAATAGCAGCTTTGAACGAGACAACGACGGTAAACAATACACAGGTAAGCGTGGTTAATAGTTATAACAGTTTAACGTCAATTTCCTCATTGACTGCTGTAATCAGACTCGTGCGTGATGTCAGAGTAATCTCAAATAGACCGGCAGACAATGTTAAACGGAGATCTGATTTATTAGTGAGCGGAATTTATTGATTAACGAATGGATTGATTGATTTAAGTTTTTGCATTTGCTTCAGGTAACATACAATACAATATAATACAATGAGGATTTAACTTCCGGTTCCACACCCGAAGGCGATATCAGGGACGTCTCAAGACTGTACAACTGCAAGCGGTTCTATACCACCAGAACCCACTTGCCAATACATAGACTGAAGAGAAAAATATGCCATAGGCTCCTACGCCAGACTAGATTAACTATTCCCAGGTATCAGACCATTACTGTAATTCAATTAATCGTTCAAAACTTGCAGAGGTTATAATAGTCTTCAGTCCTATTTCTCTTCTTTCATTTCCACACATGACAACTGCACATGTGTGGAGCATAACGACACACTTTTGTTACTTTCGCATTGCGGAGTGGTTTAAAATAGATTTTGCAGAGTCGTAATAGAATATTCATGTAAGTATAAATTATCAACGATTGATTCATATAAAATTTTTCAGGATGACGTCATATATCGATTGCAGCGCCACGTAGACCTAGTGATAACGTCATCACCCTGCCACCCACCCCACACCACAGACCTCACCCCCACCCACACAGTCATAGTAAACATGGGGGAGTGTTCCCCCAACCCTCTCATTCTCTCCCCCTCCTTCCAGTCTACCTTTCAGAAGCTGTACTCCTCAGTGTTCTTGCTCTGTGTGCTGGTGGTAGTCATCCTCTATACTCTGATCTACCGGGCTGTGCTGGTGAGGCGCACTAGGAGACAGCAAGAGAGGTCAAAGTCCATCTCTCTGGTCGTCGCTACCCGCATGACCGCCCTGCAGGGTACTGCTGTGTGCGCCACCGCCACTGGTAGGAACGGGAAGCACCTGGAGGTGGAGCAGACCCTGGTGGAAGGGCTGGAAGGGCTGGAGGAGAAGACATTTGAGCCGATGAAGGGAGGGGGAAGGAAGGGGAGCTGTGGAGGAAGGCTGAAGGTGAGGTATAACGATGGGATGGCTGATGACGTCAGACGGTTATCTAACAAGAGAGATCTCATTAGGATGGCCAACATCAAGACAGCCGCCATGTTGTTTGTAGTGACAGTTGTGTTCGTGGTATCCTACCTGCCAGCCTTCCTCATGGCTCTACAACTCCTCCCCTACAGCATGACAGTCTTCTACATGTACTTCGCTAACAACGTGGCCAACCCTGTCATCTACTCATTCATGAATCAGAACTTCAGAGACGACACTCGCAGAATCCTCTGTAGGAAAGTTCGATAAGACTCGATGACTGTTTTAATACGATGAGGTTTACAGGAGCACGTTAAGCTCTTCTGGTACCAAGGCAACATTCGGTTAATATCTTGGATGGGTCCGACTCTGGTGTCCAGACAACAACGGGTTAATAGCTTGGATGGGTCCGACTCTGGTGTCCAGGTAACAACGGGTTAATAGCTTGGATGGGTCCGACTCTGGTGTCCAGGTAACAAAGGGTTAATAGCTTGGATGGGTCCGACTCTGGTGCATTCCTTGAATAAATGACGTCATGGTTGTCTTTCCTCAGCACTTACAATGTAGAATTATCTTAGCACTCTGTTAGGGTGTAGTGGCTTTACAGGAACAAATAGAGCAGATCATCGCAGAGTAACTAAGAGTAGACCACTCTAGATATGGAATACCATCGAGAGAGTAAAATATTACGAAGAAACTATGGCGTCGAAATAAATATTTGATGGAATAGTAAATTGGTCAGTCAATAAATTTATGATGGAACATACTGTGTAATTGAGGATCGCTATATATGACTAACTAGTCATGTAGAACACGAACTGATGGATATAACATATCAACAATGCAGCATATTTTTACTGAATACAATACAATATAATGCAATGAGGATTTAGCATCTGGTTCCTCACCCGAAAGCTATGTCAGGGACGTCCGAATACTTATTCTGGAACAATGTAAGCAAATAGACCTACATGTAAGTTCATGTTAAATATTTTATGAGAACATTATTTAACATGTATTCATGGGGTCTTGCCACATCGGTTGTGGTATAGGCTGCGTTACATTATATTTACTATTCAACAGCGCTTCTGAGACTTAGTCAAGATACATAACTATTGTGATACATTTAGATTAATTGAGTTAATTAAGATAAATTATTTATGTTATTTATTACCATCTCGCTCATTAATGAGTATCAGTGCAATAAAATAATCTCAAGTAGTAGCAGCAGGATTTCATTCGGCGATTGTAAAGTTTTCGAGTCTGTTATGATTTCCCATTACCTTCCTCAGTGTCTGTTTTACGAGCACAGTTATCGGCCGCTCTATTCCCAAGTGGATCAGACGAGGCACTCGAGTAGGTCAACATTTAATGTAGGAATTTATTTATTAACAATTGTTACTTTGTGAAGCATTAATATCTCATCATGCGCCACCGGTCTGTACACTGTACAGTTGTGATTCACGTTTTAATCGTGCAAGTAAACTTGACATTTAGACTCTACATGTACACTGGTTCACTTCAGTCTTCGCTACTGATTTCACTTAGATATTTCTTAATATTCTCCAGTTTCTGAAGAGTTAGCCGAATATACGTGATTTACAGAGAAATCTACAGATACGAATTGAACTAAATATTATTGCACTAAGGTGAGTTTCTAACTGATAATAGTTCCAGGTCTAAAGATTCAAATATCGATGATTTCAGACAACTTCCAAGACTGAAATGATAGAAGCTTCCAAGACTTGTTGATGTTGACTTTATTTCAGGCCTGCAAATATTAACCTGCCGTCATAATTATTATAGAGTAATTAGAGTAGTTGTAACAGGACACTATAACTAATTTAACAGTAACATCCCTGATATCATCGTCAGATGATTAAACGGACGTTGAATCTATATTACATTGCATCACATTGCATTTCAGCTGACGTCAATGGTATATTAAGTTACAACTGTAGTCAGGCCCTACTGGTTGGGACAATTAACTAACTGGGTTGACTAACTGGGTTGACTAACTGGGTTGTTAAATTAGTAGATTTCGTATTAGTAGAGCAGGGGTCCGTAAGAGCGTAATAATATAGACTCACAGTAGTCAGTGTCACCACTCCTACCCCTAACCCTAAGTATCACGGACCACAGCGCGACAACACCGACAATAACTCGACATTACGCTTCTGGTTACTTCGACAGATTATTTACCCGGAACCAGATCCCGTATCTTAAAGTTGAGCATGATAGGCGGGAGGGGGGAGCAGGTGGGGTGGGAATTAATTTATGTCTACTTTCACACAGCCTATAATGCATGAAAGATAGACTGACAAACTTCTTAATTCATCAACAGCGATTTCATACATCTACCAAACATTCACCGTGCAGCAGTGGCGGATTAATACAGCACATTTTCTAATGGGGGGCGAATTTACCAGAAAATACCAGGTGCTGGTATAATTTACCAGAAAATACCGGATTCCTGGTCTTTTTTTACCATGAATACGGTGGTCAACTTTACTAAACTACCAGTAGCTGGTTGTTTTTTACTTAAAGGGGGGCGATCGCCCCCTCGCCTCCCTCTGGATCCGCCACTGCCGTGCAGGTGTTACAGAATGCATACACAGCCCTATAAATGGTGTCAGCACCAATAACATAAATTCAGCAGGCTCCATCTTGTGAAAGAAAATAATGGTCACACATTCAACAGGCTCCATCTTGTGAAAGAAAATAGTAATGTTACATTCAGCAGGCTCCATCTTGTGAAGAAAACAGTAATTATCTATTCAGCAGGCTCCATCTTGTGAAGAAAATAGTAGTTATACATTCAGCAGCCTCCATCTTGTGAAAGATAATAGTAGTTATACATTCAGCAGGCTCCATCTTGTGAAAAATAATAGTAATCATACACATGGAAAAAGCAGGCTCCATCTTGTGAAAGATAATAGTAATCATACATTCAGCAGGCTCCATCTTGTGAAAGATAATAGTAGTGTTACATTCAGCAGGCTCCATCTTGTGAAAGAAAGCAGGAATCTTACATACAACTGACTCTATCTAGTGCTCACATGTTTCTCCGACAAGATAAATAGATATTTAGAAGAAGAAGAATATTATAATTAGGTCCATGGATTATTTAATTATTTTACTTAGGACTATACTCTTTGTCAAAATATTGGTGAGAAAATCGAAAATACATTCAAGAATACAACTAGCACATTTGAGGAGAGTAAGTTTTTATAAATGTGCACGGACTGCTGCTTTCACAATGGGTGGTAATTAGTTATTAGGGGCTTGCTGAAAGCTGCAAGCTGACGGCTGTCATAACAAATCATTGTACTCGTGACTTTAGGTTTTAAAGGCCAACGTGCTGCCACTGGACCACCGAGTCTGTGAAGAATTTAAAGTTAAAAGAGAGAGAGAGAGAGAGAGAGAGAGAGAAGGGGTGGGGGAGAAAAAACAAAGCGAGAAAGAGAAAATGTTTTTTACTAAGGAAAAAGGAGGAAAAAGCAAGAGAGATGATTTATTGTTTAATTTCTGTGGGACGAAAGATTGACCGTATACACACGTAGCTTTCT
>JAQFZF010004373.1:0-10612 GCA_034695365.1 Enchytraeus norvegicus
CCATACTGTATTGTATTGTATTGTATATGTGTGCTAATTAAGATAGTGTTTAGTTAAGTTGGACATGAGTCTAGACTTGTAAGCAAGTTGCTTTCTAACCCATTAAAGTTATTGTATTGTATTGTATTGTATTGTATTGTATACTCCCAAACCCTACCATGACCCTAACACAACAAGTGAATGAAATGTGACACAGGCACGAGTCATTACCAGAGCCTAGAATTTAAAAGTTTTTCATAAATACTAACTTATACACTATTCAATGTATACGGTATATTGATTCATTTGTTTATTCTTCTATCCATGTGGTGAATCATTTTTCTTATTCCCTCATTTATTTTAATGCCAGTAATTAATTTATGTTGATGAAGCGCTTCTGTGACTTAAGTTAAGAGTGCGCTATGAATATAATTTGCTTATGATTGATTGATTGATTGATCTATTGACTCAGTTAACGAGTGAATCTATTTTCGTAGTGCTTATCGCACTGTATATATGATGAAGCTGGTTCAACTTAATTAATGCGTTTGAAGGAAAATGGCTTAAATCAGACGTCTGCGTCGGTATAATATTCCAAGCAACCTCAACAGAATAGTAGATAATCCGGCAGAGATTCAAACTGCAACCTTTTGATCCACTGCCGAGACATGTAACCAATTTGTCACATTAAACCAGCTACGACTCTGCTTTAATATATCTCTCACACTGCTCTGCCTAATGGCAGGTCCATGTTGTATAAAGTTTGAGATGAGTCTCCTTATCCTTCCTTAGTTACTGCATAAGTCGTCTTCTACGAAACACGTTCAGCTATTGGTTGACCTATTCTCAAGTTTGTCGGAACCAAATGTAGCAGACTTGTATTCATATATATATAATAGATATATATATATAAATATATAGGTCTATTATATAATATTTGTAAGTAAGATAGATCTGACTTACCTATGTTATCGCACAGTTCTCCTAACACTCTCCTTCTGGCTGGGGTCATTGCTGGTGGGTGGTGCCAAGGAGAGCGGTGGAGACAAGCACCAGTACGACTATGGAGGAGGAGGAGGCGGTGACGCGAACTACCAGAGCTACAGTGCCTCAGACTACTACGAGGTGGTAGAGGTTAAACCACCTCGGATACCATGCTACCAGTGCACGTTCACATCTATCGCTGGCATGAAATCAGGGAGTAAGGCTTGCGACGACCCCTTCACACCCATCGATGTCCCGGAGAAAATGTGCTCCGGGTTCTGTATGGTAAGTGATTGAGAGTGCTTTGATTGACTTAATTGTATGCGTCAATTATCCAATTAATTAATTAATTTTCCTTAAATGATCCAATTCAATTAATGCCTAGTCGGTGGAATTCTTGCTGGCAAACAGATGATCAGATGTTTGAGTCAAAGCCGGGTCTCTGACAGTATCCTTGAATACCAAAACAGACGTTAAGCTTAGCTTTACAGCTTTTACAGCTGTTATTAGATCTGAAATCTGTTCAATCAGACTCTCCTGCTCTGACTAAATACTAACATTTTCACTTTCGGATCTCGCTTTCTCTTCAGCCTATGCATTTGCAAGTGTTCTGGTGGTGCAGAACTGCTTGCAGTTGCATTGTCTGCTTGAGACATCTCTGACTTCGCCTTCGGGTGAGGAACCAGATGTTTTGTATGGTAAATATTGTTTTGTATGGTATTGTATTGTATGGCAGTATATTGTACATATGGTATTGTATTGTATGATATTTCAGACACAGAAGCACCTGTTGGGAGTGAATATGACGGACTATGTGATATCTCGCGACTGTAGCGATGAGGCGTGCACCGACATCACCATGTCACAAACCACGCTACAGTGCTGCAAGACTAAGCTCTGCAACGGTCGTCGCTCATCTGCCGCCACTCTACACACTAACCATCGGTTAACTAACATCTGGTTAATTAACCTCTTGTTACCTAACCACTGGTTGAGTAACCTCTGGTTATCTGCTCCGGTCCTTGCTTTAAATCTTTCTCGCGTTCTTTCACATCTTGCCGCTGTCCCGGTTCGATAGATAATATCGGGTGGTGGGCCAAAAGATATTGGCCGCCGCGCTCAAATAATTACAAAGACAATCAGGGGATTGGAAAGTTTAATAAATATTTAATAACTCTACACAATTCTATCGACTATTCAAACAATAACTGACATGAAATAATGTTAGCTTCTTCAAGTAAATAAAGATAGATAAAACACTACAGTTTTTGAGAGCTCATTGAACTCCTAAATTAAGAACAAGAATTAAAATTAGTACTGTATCAATTCTTGATGAGCAGTAATAGTGAGGATTTATAATTTCATTTCTTATTGAAGGATGAAAGTTAATATGCTGTTCTAGCTCTATTGCATGTGTTTTTATAATAGCTATATATTATTGAATACACTTTGGTTAGATGGCATACTTGTAAAGAGGCTGTGGGTTCTAAACCAGCCCAGGTCGGTGCCTGATGTTATCTTTTGATGAGGAGTAACATTAAATTGATCAATGATTCTATGATTATGCACTTTAATATGCACCTACAGTTCTATACCAAATTAATCGGAACTGTTTATATAAAATATTTGGAACAACCCGTTTGTGGTGTTTACTTTAATCTATTATTGGATAAATTTGTAGGAATCCGGACTGGCACTATGTTTTATCTATTTTCTCTTTCCATATTTATATTGGTTAGTCCTGCATGGGTGTACAGGCTGGTTGTTGAAATGTTGGTGGAGACGTCCCTGATGCCGGATAATGAATTAAATTGCTCTGATTAATTATTATCTATATCTGATTAATACATCTTCATTTGTTATTAATGAATTCCAAATTGTGTCTTCCACTGCTAATTCCTGTAATCTGCATTCCTGTGTTGTACCTGACAACATGTTTGACTGAGGTAATGGACATTAAATCTTATGTATTGTATTAATTGATATATGAATAAGAATCAGTTGCTTATCAATTTAATTACCGATTATAGTCGATAAAGTGGCCTGTAGGTTTTATATTGTGCAGTGTTTATTTCGACCTTATATGAGTTCTATCTTGTCTGTTTTTAATTATGTACACAAATTTTTTATATGTCGTAGTATCACCATTCATAAAATGTTAATTATAATTATAACTGGTGTCGTAATTATGTGGCACAATATGCAGTCAAATTATAGCCATGTTCAATATCAGGTTCACTTCCTGAATGGACTGTGATACACCTAGCTGGAAATTTAACCGCATTGCTGTTGCAGACGTTTTAACATGTTATACACTTATGCAAACTATCATGTATCAAATAACTAGTTTACACATTATTTTCTGGCCGAGTTGCTCTGATCTGCAGCTGTGCTCGTTATTCACATTTCCTTGCCTTGTTCTGTTCGAAGAATAATTCTTATGACCAATTATTTAGTAGCTTGGCGTTTTACTGATTTGGTTGTGAATTTATTATTGCATGGTTTTATTATACTGCAATGATTCACTGTACTTTCAGTTTACAGTAGTATAATAATAATTATCATTACGATCCAGAGATTTTTATATAAGCTGCAGTGCGAATTACATATTATTGGAATGATCGGCATGAGTCCAAGTTTTATGGCAATCTGTTAACACGTGACATTGTACTATGCATATAGCGGCATATTAAAATTAAATATAGCCGTTATACAATATCCAATTAATTAATCAGTAGCTTTTGTATAGCGCATCTTAACAATGTCTCAGAAGCTCTGATTTCTGTTCCAATCAATCTATGAGGATTTAAAGTCTGGTTCTTCACCCGAAGGCAATGTCAGGGATGCCACTTGAGAGTAGGCTCACCAGTAGCTGTATGTGGTTGCTAGAGACCACTATGCAGTCACCTAAAGGCTAAAGCCGAATTTAGAATCAGTTTCGCAGCCTAACGGCAACATCAGTGATGGACGAGCACTGGGATTCGAACCGTGAACTTATGGAACCAAAGTTAGACATTTGACCGATGTACGGCACAGCCAGATACTGAAGAAAGCAATAGAAATCCACCTTATTGAAGGCAGCCTTTGAGAATGTGATAAGGGCAATGTTGCTTTGATTGGATCACCTCATTTGGATTGATCATGATTGTGCTCATTGTGCGGTATAGTAAAGACTGTGTGTTAGAATGTGTGCCTTGGACCAGCCATTGGGCAGAGCACTAGATAGATCATGTGCTCATTTAATGAGAGAGTGTCAGCACCACGGCTGATATCCTTGCTAAGCGAGCAACAACAACAGTATGTTCATTTATTCAAATCTGTATCAGTACTAGACAATCCATGTGTACAGGTTTGACTGCTGATATTTAATTGACATTCTGTTTCTTCAACTGTAGTAGACATTTACGTTTAGCTGTTTTACTTCTTCAACTATTGATTGTTTAGCTATTCTATTAATTGATTGATTGATTGATTGACTGAGTGCGTGATGAACTGAATCAATCAGTAAATGCCTTGTATCACAGCTCCATGCAATATGCTTTAGTGATTGATTGCTTGATGACTTGAGGGATTCATTAATTAATTGGATGATTTGTCTCTGTAGTGATTGATTGATTGGTGAGTTGAGTGCCTAATGAACAAATTATTAATGTTGCTTATCATCTAATTGATTGATTAACCAATTGATGAATAGAGTTAGTTTAATTGAATTTTAAATGTATTCACTTATCTGTTCAATAATTGGCTCATTGCTAAGATTTTGTTATAGGAAACAGTATAATTGTGTTGATTGATTGATTGATTAATTGATTGATTGATTGATTAATTGATTCAGTAGTGATGAAGTGTAAATACAAGGGGTGTTCCAAAAGTAACGGGACTGTCTTTATAAAAAAATTACCGTCTGAAGTAAAAATATAATTTTTGGTAGACCATTACAGCAATATTTTGCTATTATAAGCAATTTTCGGAGCAATGGACTTAATCTACAGAAGAATAAATTCACCTGTAACATTGAACGATATTCTTTTAAGAATCGTTGTGTGAATATTTAGAACTTGCTACCGCAAAATGTTGTTTGTTCTAGCAATCTGTCATTATTTAAGACCCGATTAAATTATATCGATTAAATTCCTATTATTCGTAAATCTTGCTTATCTGCCTGAAAGTAAATGATATATTAATATTGTAGTTAATAATATTGATCAAATGTGTTTTATTTTGGGCGTGTGTGCTTTTTTTTCTATTGTATTGTTTTTCATTTCACCTGGCATATAATTATAAATGCTGCTTTTATTATGTTAATTAGATCTAAATACAGTAGCCTACTGTAAATGTATATTTTATGTTTTCCCGTAGCCCGGGATTTTATTACTGTTATAGGTCGAAATGACATTGGGAAGTTATCATTTCTACTGATTTAATTTGTACTTTAAAGTACCACATCAGCGCTGAAAAGCCTGTGGCTACTTGTCTGTTTTTACCTACTATGATTGCACCTGTGCACTGTTAAATTTGAAGTGTGTGTAAGACGACGAAATATTAAATAAATAAATAACAATAATATAATAACACAAACCTTTTGTTTTACGGGTTTAGCTTTCTTTAGCCTACATGATGCGACATTGTTGTTTGGAAATAAAATATCCAACTAACTTAAACTTATTTTTGTTTTGACCTCCTCCCCCCCCCCCTCCACTCTATAAATCCACTTCGTCTCCACTGCTGCCGCAGCTCTAATGCTTCAAGAGACTTGTTCCGGTTCTTCAGCACAGCTCTAACATGAGGATATTTTTAGTCATTTTCTTATATAAACATTCAATCAATTAGGAATATTCCTCTCTCCCTCTCTGTCTCTATCTCCATATATAAGTTATAAATCTATCTCTCTCTTTTTCTTTCTCTCTCTCTCTATGTCTCTTTCTCCTATTTCTATCTGTCTCTCTCTCTATGTCTCTCTCTCTCTCTCTTTTGTCGCACTCTGTCTCTATATCTCGCTCTCTCTCTCTCTCTCGCTGCCTCTCTCTCTCTTCTGTTTCTCGCTGTCTCTGTTTTGTCTGTCCGTATGTCTGTCAGTCAGTCAGTCTGTCAGTCTGTCTGTCTGTCCGTCTGCCTGTCTCTCTCTCTCTCTGATTTCCATCCACGGCAATTCATAAGCTGTTGTTTTGAACTTGTTTATATAATTATTTTAATTGATTATGTATGGATTGTTACAGTAGAAAAGATTTGCACAAATTCATATATAGAACTTATTAAATAGTAATTATTTCTCTTGATAAGTAAATACAGATATTAATTGAAATATTAAGGTGTGTCAGGTGGAATTAAGAACTTCTAGATCATCGTCAGCCTGCTAATCCTCTAATCATGACATTGCGACTGCTAATTCTCGTCTTCATGAATATATCAGTGACATCTATAGGCTTACATTTATCTCTGACTTCCCGGACACAGGGATTCCAGTCAAATCATAGAACTAACTCGGATAAAATCTCAGAATCTCTTGAACATAGACACATTCCATTTCAACATTCTGATAAATCTGGTCTCAAACATTTAAATAATCTAAAGTCTAGTGTCAAAGAACAACATGGGTCAACGTTTGTAAATGAGGGATCAGGATTGAAACTGAAGAAGTTTCAAGATAGAGGGTCATCTGGATCTAGGTTAGAAGTGGTTTCTTCAAGTGGAAGTACTAACTTGAAAGTACCCATTGGTGCAAGGATTGTAAATAGGATGAAATCTTGTCCAACCTGCTATACCGAGTTTAAATCTAGTGCAACAGAATATGTGGACAATTCTACCACTGGCAGTGACCTAGGAATATCTTCTTTACAGAATGTCTTTGGATATCATTCCAACACGAGAATAAAGCGATTAGCCGAGGTGGAAGTGGAAGAAAATCCTTCTGACAATCCTAAGAAATTGAATACGGGTAGAACTTACACTGAAGATGAAATCAAGGAAGCTTTATTATATGTGGATATATTAAACGTTCAAACTCCAGGAAATTGTTCCGGAGAACCAACTCTGATACGTTTAGAGGGTCCAATTCCGGTGCCGGTCCGCCACGTGTTCCGGCAACAAATCCAAAGCGTTGCTCTTCTAACCAATCTTTTGGGTGCCCTCCACAAACCCTCAAAACCCGAAATCGAAGGTGACGTCACTAAACATGATGCAATCTATTACGCAGCAAACAGGGCCCTGGTTGATAGCGATGACGTCATTTATTCCGGCGAGATCCGGTTTGAGGCGGATCAATCTGGAAATAACCGGAATTCGATGTTTTCTATTTACACCTATCGCAATAGAACAACCAGAAGGGTTCACACGACCAGCAGGTGGCTTGATGACGACGCGATGTAAGTATCTTTATGAAATGATATTCCTAATATTTCCCGTGTAAGTTCCGGGATAGTTGAGAATATGTCCAACCAATAACTGCACCTGTTTCGTAAAAGCCGACTAACCCAGTTAATGAGGAAGGCAATAGAGAACCACCTCAGACACCTATATTTTCCTTGAACAAAGGTATCATTTTAGATGTGGAAAACGCAAAGCCTTTGTGATGAGACAGACGTATTAGGTTGGTCGATTTGCTTTGGACCTGCCACGTGGCAGAGCGCTGGATAGATAGATACGTATCTCATTTGTTCTGACGTCTTTTCTCTTCAGCATTTTTTCATGACATCGCATTCGGGTAAGGAACCGGACGCTAAATCCTCATTGTATTGTATTGTATTGTATTGGGAAATCATTATGGATTGTTTGATGTCTGATATTAAACTTTTTAAAATTTGTTTCTATTTCGTGTATTTTCACATATGACACGCTCACATGCTGGTTTCCTTTCTTGAATTGCTGTTTTTGTGTTTTTATTAGTATTTTTACTACTCCATAATTAATCGTACTTTTGGATAGAGTAGCCTAGCCTGCATTTACCACAACCGATGAGGCAGGACCTCTTCTTTTCTGGAATTTGGGCGTCCAATTTTTCAAATGCACAGATATCATAGCGCAGACCACTCTCCCCTTATTATTCATTTATTCCATTTATTGAGTCATTCCTGTTGTTGACTGACCATAGATTTGATCCAAGATCACCTGCTTCTACGGCGAACACTCTACTGATATCACTAACCCATTAATTGAGTTTCTGACTGTGTTGGTCACGATGTAATTACCTTTGCTACATGAGAAATGTAGGGTCCGGAATATTTGAGAATAGCCTAACCGAGAATTGCGCATGTTTCTAACAGATACTGAGGAAGGCAATGGAAAGCTACCTCAGAAACCTATATTTTCCTTGAACAAAGGCATCATTTTAGGTGTGGAAAAGGCAAAGCCTTTGTGATAAGACGGACTTATTAGATTGGTCGGTGGTGTGCTCATTAAAGATCGAAATAGTTGATTGTGTATTAATTTTTGCCTTAGACCTGCCACGTGCAGAGCACTGGATAGATAGATTGATCGTATTAAATTGTTGTACATTTTTTACGAATTCCGGAAGAAACCAATGCTGGTTAAGTAGGTGCAAAAAATACCATACGGAAACCTGTCGGACTATGTGCTATGTGCATTGTAAGACAGTAGTAGTCAAAGATATGGTATAAGTAGTAGAGTACAGTGGATCTATAAAGGCAGGCTTCATCTGTAAAGTAAAATAAATGATAACAAACTACCTAATACAGTGATCTACCTGATGGCAGATCCATGGTATAATATTGTACATCAATCTACAAACGAAGACAAAGTGATCAATCAGACCTCTGCACAAGGGATTAGCTTTTTTCTGTTTTTAGATTTTAGGCCTTTTGACAAAGAAAGAATTGTTGTTTTAGGTGATTTTTGTTGCTTTTCTCAGAATCTGCTGTAGTCGCCTTCTGTGTACCTTTGCAGTTTTCGGATGGTTGCATGCAATTATCAACTTAGCGTAAATTTGCCACTTGCTCTTTTTTCACATATATGCAACGAATCAATAGGCCTATACTTCAAAAATTTTAAGTTTGAATTTTACAATATTAAAAATTATGTTCAAGACAACTTGGACACTTATAAAATTTAATAAGATAGGTCTTACCGACTCTTACATTAAATAATTTCTAATGCATTATAATATATTCGACTTGAAGTGCAGTTAGTGAAAAATGGTTTAACCGTCAAAATCGGGTTCATATGTATTGTAGACTAGCAAGGCGTTGACGGTTCATTTGTTGAGCAAACATAGACCTGAAGATTTACCCGCACATAGAAATTAGTGTTATCAGTACACGAGAACCTGTCGCCTGTGGACAGAGGTATCTGCTGTAACTCCACCTGCTCCCTCTGGTGAATGATCCACCGCTGACTCGCAGACCTCCTCAACGACGCCCTCGGACCTCCTCGATAACTCGCACTTCCTGCTCGACAGCAAGGCCACCTGCAGGACTCCAGAAACAGCTGACGGAACCTGGGCGATGAAAATATATAGATGAAGAAATTGCAAGCGTGATTGACGCCCGATATGACGAAAGATATGTTATGAACTATTCGTCGAGTGGGGGTTCTTTGTACGAACTTGGACAGGAAGGATGTGATCATACGAGGAGTTTCACAGACAAGAAACACTAGAGCCACTACCAGAAGTGTCCTTGTTAGACGTCTATTGGCCGTGCGACGGGTGTGGTTAACGTGTCGTGAGTTAGCGCGTAAGGGTGTGTTGACTGGGGCATATTGTCGGTAGATGGCGACGATCATAACTAGGTTAAGGATGAAGACAACGATGATGACGATGTAGCCGATGATGAACTCAACAGTTGCTGCGAGAATCTGCCCCACCGGCGAGTTAGGGTCCTCCCAGCACACCCAGCCTATATGCTGTGGTACAAGATAACATACATAGAATAAGAGTTAGGGTCCTCCCAACACACCCAGCCTATATGCTGTGGTACAAGATATCATACATAGAATAAGAGTTAGGGTCCTCCCAGCACACCCAGCCTATATGCTGTGGTACAAGATAACATACATAGAATAAGAGTTAGGGCCCTCCCAACACCCAACCTATGTGATGTGGTACAAGATATCATACATAGAATAAGAGTTAGGGTCACCCAACCTATATGCTGTGGACCTGTGGTACACGATAACATACATTGAATGAGAGTTAGGGTCCTCCCAACACACCCAGCCTATATATGCTGTGGTACAAGATAACATACATAGAATAAGGGTTAGGGTCCTCCCAACACACCCAGCCTATGTGCTGTGGTACAAGATAACATATCTATATAAATAAAGAGAAGATTCTGTGTGTCTTTTTGTCCGGGATGCATTTACACAGTTTTAGAACTTTTCACTCCAAATCTTCGCTACTGTGTCGATGTGGGCATGAGACACCCAGTGGTTGGGTTCCCGTCCCCCTATGTGACCGCTAACATGGTGTTCAGGGCCAAGAACGTGTTTTTGGGGTCTAAAATCGCCCACAGCTTTGCAGCTTCTCACAACAAGCCTTCATCACTGTATCAATCTTGGCGTGGGACAGTATCAATCTTGGCGTGGGACACCCAGTACAGAGATTCGCCCCACTCCCGCCTCCCCTCCTCCCAACCCCCTCTCCCCCTCCCCTCCCCTTCCCTCCGCCACCCCAATTTCCCCCTCCCTCTCCCCC
>JAQFZF010004374.1:0-10612 GCA_034695365.1 Enchytraeus norvegicus
AATACATGTAGTTGCCTCCCCCCTCAAAAAATCCTAGATCCGCCACTGCGCTCTCAGCATTGCTTGATAATTCATCTGAAACTTTGTAACAAATAAACTCAAACTAAGGTAGGCTAGAACTAGAAGTTTCATTTTATTGACTAAACTAATCAGGTGATTCTGTAGGAATCGTCTGGAAAGCTAAAGTGTCTCAATTTAATTATCGTTCCGATGCCAACAAAGTTTCTACTTAACATGTAGAGCTGTCACGTTTAACCTTTAAATCACAATGCAGAATTTAATAGTTACCAGATTCAGTTCTTGCAGTTTAAGTGCAAATAAGTCAAGGACGTGTTAGGTTGAAAGTCAAAACAATAACAAAGCTCACGTTGACCACATGTTGTGTGTAATTAGTTCGTGTTGGATCCGGTAAACATGAGAATGGACCAACCGACAGCTGCACGTATTTCGTAGAACCCGTATTACGCAGTCAGTGGCTAAGGAGACCCCTCATAAAACAAAATTTTCTCCAAGAAAATATGACAGCCATGTACCTGCCGTTAGGCAGTGCATTGAAGAAACAGAGAGAGAAACAGAAAGAAACGGAGATAGAGAGTGAGAGAGAAAGAGAGAGACAGAGAGAGAGAGAGACCACGTGACCGTCTTGCGAAATATATATAATTTTTATTATATATTTTAAATTGATTAAATTAATTACATTTTTTTATTTGTTTCTCATGGGTCCGTTGAATTGATGCTACTTTTAAATACAAAAAGGTCTATTTAGAACAAGGTGAGAATTACAGGAGGTTTGGGGGCAGTGATCCCGTCAACTTAAAA
Source organism: Enchytraeus norvegicus (assembly GCA_034695365.1). Lineage (NCBI taxonomy): Eukaryota > Metazoa > Annelida > Clitellata > Enchytraeida > Enchytraeidae > Enchytraeus > Enchytraeus norvegicus. The sequence goes on from JAQFZF010004374.1 coordinate 820, forward strand.
AACTGGGGGCCTTTGGCCTCCATGCTTTCCAATTTATTGGCCTCGGGCCCCTGAGGCTATAAATGTGGAGGTCTTACGGTCCCCAATAGTTGCATTTTGGAGGCCTAATAAAAATAATTTGAAAATAAAATTGCAAGCAAAAATAACAAGAATAATTTGAAGCCTAAAGTTGTACTAGACATTCTAAAAAAGCAGACCTCTTTGCATACTAATTTAGGGGCCTTTGGCCCTCGGCTACAGGGGCGTCTATCCCTATACCTTCATGGCGCAGCCTGCGCCATGGAAAAAATTGGGGGGGTAGAAAATACTAATAACTTTCTGAAATTGGGGGGAGTGGAAAAAAATAAGTATTTCTTTACTCATAAAGAATTGAGAATACGGTTTTGAAATAATATACAGTTCCACTTTAGTGACTGTGCAGTGGAAGATGTAGGAAATGGTAACAAAATTTAGTTTGAAGAGTAAACACAATTTTTGACTAGCTTCGCTCGCTAAATTTACGCGCTTTATTCAAGATATTGTGCACCGAGCGAGCGACATTTTTAGGGGGTCGCGTCACTTTTGGTGTCCAAAAAAAATTTTTTTTTGGGGGGGGACCTTGCGCCATAAAGTTACTTGAAAATTGGGGGGGATAGACGCCACTGTTCGGCTATCCCGGTTTAGGGGCTTTTCCGTCCCCAAACGGTTTCAATTTGGATGCCAGAAAGCCCCCGACATGTAAAATTTGGAGACTTTACAGCGAATTTTTGGGGCCATAGGCCTCCAAACACCCGTTAACGGTAACACTGTTTGGGGGCGTCAAACCCGTCCCTTTCAAAGATCTAGCTAACATTCAATCACATCGTAGATGCACTGGGAGGTCGAATTTTTTTCATTCTGACATATAACTTGAAAGGGAAATCTGGTCCGATCGCCCGCCCCTCTGAAAACGTCTAAAAAACACACTGATTTAGAATCATAAAGTAACATAGGTAAAAAAAAAGTGGCGCAAGTGTTGTTTCCAATAGATCTCCGAAGACCCACTTGAATTGAATTTATTTCACACGAATCAAATCACAACATAGAGTCATCTGCATCAGCGTTACTCAAACTCTACGGGATCGCGACGCAGTGAAAATATAAAAGTTTAGTCGCGACTCCCCAAGCATTTTTATATGAATCTACTATAGGAAAGCCTACCTAGTTTTTTCAATATCATAAATGTGTAACTCGTATGTCATGCAAAATACATGTCCTGAAAAGTGTAAACCTTCTTAGACATACGAAAATACGAGTTTAATCCTTGCAGACTTGTACTAAACTACTTATATTTAAAAATATAATTTTATTGAGACCACGGCGACCCACTTGAAAGGAGTCGGCGACCCACCTGTGGGTCGTGACCCACAGTCTAAGAAACAATGATCTACATCATGTAACAGAGAGTGCGAATGGGTCTCAGACGCACTTCAGAACTTTCTGCCGAGAGATAGGCTGCTTAAGCTCTTACAAAGTTTGTTTTACACGGGCCTTGAGTCCGTGCGTCATGAACAAAAAAAAAATGCAAAATTCAATAATTTTGAGTGTTAATTCAGTAGTCGACGCCACTGACAATTATATATGGGGAGAGGCGCTTGTTAAATACACGAATAAGGGCCTACTAATAACTAATAAATCTATTCTATTTCTGTTCTATGCACAATTAGCCTTCAATTATGTACAGAGCACGCTAGCCGAATTCTGAAAATAAGCTTTTTCATGAGAACAGTGTACTTTTTCATTGACGTCCCTGACATCGCATACAGTGACGAACCGTACGTTGAATCCTCATTGTATTGTATTATACAGACTTAAATCATAAAAGGTACGTTAGTGATGATTATTGTTTATTATCAGTATCATTTTAGACACATCACAAACGCACTTGATTTACAGCGTATCATTTCTCAGTATCTTTTATATTTGCATTTTTCGGAAACTGCATGATTAGTCGTTCCTTCGTTTAGTAGATAGAGCGGCAATGCAGATAGCGCAGATACACGATCGATGAGCCTTCCGGGACCGATTACACTTGCACCCGTGCTAATAGTAAAACTTTAAATTAAATAGATAATGTTAACGTCTGTTTCCGTATTGAAGGACACTGTCAGAGGCGCACCGGCTAGGACTGGAAACCGAGATATCCTGCTTATTGAGCAATCGTGTTACCAACTGCGATATCTAATCAGGATATTGCTGGGATAATTCAGGTATCTGACTTGAGATACGATAGTGCCTTCATACCACAGTCTAGACTACTTGGATATGTAAATAGAATCCGGATTCGTATCCGTAAATGGATTCCTATCCGAATTCCGGTCGGCATCCTGAGTATAAGAGTATTGGTTCCGTTTGCCAAGCTTTGTGATGACACGATTGACACCTACTCGTTTGATTCGTCGATGGTATGGAAATCTATGTGCGTAAAGGTACTGGGTATTGAACTGAATTGAATTTTTATTTTTTTATTTTTCTTCGTATTTTCAAAACATGTCAGAAGCATGTGTTTACAGGGTTTACTTTCTTAAAGGTGAGAGAGAGAGAGAGAGTGAGTGAGTGAAAGAGAGAGAACGAAAGAGAGATGGAGGGAGAGAGAGAGAAAAAGAGAGAACGAAAGAGAGAGAGAGAGAGATAAAGGGAAATGTTTCAAATCTCTTTAAACGATAAATATATCCCTACTGGTCATTTGCAGGCCGTGCCTCGCCCAGAGGCCACGGATTTGACAGTTAGATTAGAAGAGTCCATCTTGTTACATAATAGCAGCTTGGCAGCCTTGTGTTGTAATGTTACCCTAGACATTGGGGAAATTGAGGTAGCGTCGCCATGGTTTAGGTTAAGGGTTAATGGATAATGCTGGTGCTGTTGTTCACCCAGGCTGTCATTCATACTGTCGACATCTTCACTACTGGGGCTGGGAGGGGTCATCCAGGGCCCGCCGCCATGTCTCCAGCAGCTCCGCCGCCTCCCAGGGATTTATCCATGGATCTTGTGGTGTGAATGTTGTTTGAAATTCTTTACATTGAAATAGATGTATTGTGTATGGATCATCATGCATGCATGGGCATTATCATCTTCATCATTATGTAGCTTATATACAGGCTTATATTAATTAAATTCGATTGACCTACGAAAATATAATTTAATAGATATAAGTTTACATGTCAACAGCCGATCAATGTATCATATAAATAATAGTACCATATAATTATGAGGGAATGGTGCATTAAAATTCCATGAGGTCAATAACTTGATAAATATCATTTACGGCTTAGTTCACCTCTATCTAAGATTTATGAAAGAATATTTGACATCTTGATTTATGACATAAGAAGATATTTAATATTAGCCTACATTATACATTTTTATAGTTTATGTGTTGTTGCATAACTTGCATATAATGTGACTCAAATTACTTTATCCTGGGCTTCATATGTTTATACAAAGAAGACGATTATCATTTAGATGGTGCTTCTCAATTTAACTTTTTCTGAGTAGCACGGTTTTTATTACATTAAATCTGCAATTGGCTTTTCTAATTATGTGCTTTGATGTTAACTGTCCTAGTATATGTAAGCCTATTTTATGTCATTTCTTCACTTTTGTATTTATGTTTCCCGATATTTTGGATTTTTATTTCTCTTGTATATTTGTAATTTTCGTTTATTGAAGTCAATCTGATAATAGCAGACTGTTTCAACCATCAATGTCTTTTACGAGTTTGCATACCATATTTTCTTGAAGACAATTATTTTGGTTCCTGATGGATTTCCATAACCATTGAATGTGTTAGTCGGCTTCTACAAAACATGTGCAGCTTTCGATTGATCTATTCTTATGTTTTGCCGGATACAACACGGCTAATGTAAATCTTAAAGAAAACTCAAAACTTTTTACTCTTAATTTGAGGCGAGAGAGGTGCCCCAGTGCCTCAATGGTAGCGATGTTATGGTAGTTACTGTTACAGTAGTAGAACGAATATCAACCCATCTGTTAACCATGTTGAGACCAGCTGTGTGTTGTGTGAATTCTTGTGTAATCAATCAGTAACGATAGCCTAGGATATCATATCAATTAATCATCTGAAATCTGACATAACGCAGACATCAGCTTATTATAATAATAATTAAGGTTCAACCGTTCAATGTTCGTTTCCTCATCCAGGGATGATATCAGGGACGTTGACCTGTCGACCTGATTGAGCTTTACTAATTGAACTGGTTGAAAAGTACATATTAAACTCACAAATTAAATTCACATTAAACAAGTAGCTCAATCTCTAATATTAGACAATGACACAATGACTACAAAATTTCGTAATCAATCCGGTAAAGGTATTATTAGAATTTAACGTCAGTTTTGCAGCCAGAAGGATACATCAGTGACGTGTGAGCCCTGCATGATATGCCAACCGAGCACCTATGGAGCCGGAAAGGAGGCAAAACTAATGAGACACTGGCTCAACCATTGGCTCATTGGTTAGAGTGCTTGACTATGTATCAATAACTGTTGGTCGACCAGAAACAAAGTTGTTCCTGGGTTGGGTCAATTCACGGGTCGGGTCGGGTTGGGTCGAGTCAGAGTGCTTTACACAGCCCGTGGGTTGGGTCAGATTTGAACTAGATACATGTAATTTCACATAACAGTACTGTAACTAAGACATAAAAATAAAATAATAAATATTAGCTACATTAACAATGGAGCTCTCCAACAATCTGTTGCCGTATCGCGGGCTGTGTTCGACTAGTGCTGGATGTAAATGAAAACTTGTCGCTTAAAATATACTTTGTAACACGTGTCGGGTCTAAAGAAATTCTAATATTGCGGGTATGGGACGGATCGGGTTCACAAAAGTGAACCGAGAACAACAATTCAATCATTGCCTCTATTTTCCCATATGATGTTCAAAATTGTTACATGCACACAAGAACAAAGTATAATTCTTCATCCAATTTATAATATCCCTTGCTTCTACCGGTATTCTGTTGTGTTTTACTTTGCAAGACTACAGTATAGTATTACAGTGGAAAACCATTTATTTATTGAATTCATTTCAGGTTATGTGTTGCGCAATAGCCCAGGGTCTGGTGAATCGTAAAACGGTTCATTTACTTTTATTCTGACTCTATGTCTTATCCAGGAAATTGTACTCTTTTAGTCCCTCTTCAAAGAGAAAATGAGTAAACTGAGACTATTATACTTCACTGTGTTTGGATCCGAGAAAATTTGAGAATAGTCCAACCGAAAACTGCACGTGTTTTGTAAACACTGACTATAGCAGATGCTGATGATTGAGGAAGACAAAGAGAAACAACCTTAAAATCGGATTTTACCTAACTAAAATCTAATTTTGATTGTGGTGAAGCATAGCTGTATTCATGAGATTTTATGATATTCATTATTCATCATAATGATTGTTGGTCGATGGAAAGCTACGAGTTGCTGGATTGAGTGTAATATCAAAAAAGAAACTACCGAATATGTTATTTTAGCTAGCCAGTTGGCGCAACAGATGTTACAAGACCTCTGCAAGTCTGGAGTTTGAAGGAACCAATAATCAAGTACACGGACGTCAAGGTACAGCACTGTACCACTCTGTCTTTCACTGCAGTATCACTGTATTAGTCGCCTTCAACGAACTCATGCAGTTTTGGTGGTCTATATTTTGACGTTCTAAGACTTAATACGAGATATCTTCCATGTTTTTTTAATTTTTACATCTTAGTGAATTTTAGTTAAAATTGGAAATGCGAGGTTACAAGTATACATTGTATTATATCACCTGCTTATTGTGGTCTATCTTAAAGATTCATTCTATTCGTAAATATAGGAAACGATTTTATTTTAAAATCGTAACTGAATATAACAATACTTGTATGAACAGAACTAAAATAAGCTTCATCTCTAGCTTTCACTTTCCAGTCCAACCAAACTCTGTCTACCCTATCTCTCACTCACACTCTCTCCCATATCTTTCTCTCTCTATCTCTCTTGTAATAACTCTCTCGCTCTCTCTCTTTCTCATTCTCTCAATCTTTCTCTCTCTCTCTCTATCTATCTATCTCTCTCTCTCCCTCTATCTCTCACTCTCCCTCTCTCACTCTGTCACTCTCTCTCTCTCTCTCTCTCTCTCTCTCTTTCTTTCTCTCTTTTACGAAATTGTTGTTTTTGTCAAATGATGTTATTTATAAAAATTATCCTTCTCGATTTCAATGGAATAATCAGTAGGCCTAAAATAATTTTCGCAATTTCTAAACGTCTTACATCTTACATTTTCTCGCAGATTTTCGTAAACAGTCTAGCGAAATAAAACATTCTAAACTCTAATGTACTTTGCATTTGTCTATGTTATTTCCTGCCAGTTTAATTGACTTTGTATGGTTTCTCGTAAATTTAATATTTAATTAAATACGGAAACGTAGACCTTGTATTCTAGGACCACGTGGCTTTCTAGTATTTCAAATTTGCGGGATAAGCTTACTTCATCCAGGTGGTCCAATTTATATATAAAGAGCAAAGTCGATTCGAAACCCAGCAATATTTGATCAAACGCTTCAGTGGAAAGTTCAGACGGACATAGCACTTATGATGAGATTGTGCTAAACTAAACCAAGTGGTATTTTAAATAGTCGCAATTATAGTCTAAACATTTTTCTAGAAATTTAACCTTTCAATAAAATAATGAAATGTCAATTTCGTCTGAGCTGGATATTTGAATTGCTGATTTATTTAATTTTCCCATGATCGGTCAATCAGCAGGCCTATTATAAGAAGTAAGAAAATGGTTTCAATTCTTATCTATCGAGAATAGTACAATCACGGTCAACAAAACGTTTATATTAGTTTACTTCTTATTATATCTGACTGTTTTCATCGCCTGGGAGCTATTGCTAGGATCTCTCCAACTTAGTAGAATATCGCTAGGCGAGTAGAGTAGGCGAGGAATAAAAAGTTAAATCCTAATTAATTGATTGATTGATTGATCCATGGTGCGATTTGTGAGATTTTTCCTTTGGACTGGTTAATGGACGCAATACTATATTGCTCATTGTATTGAATTCCTGTGCTCGATATTTGATTACATTGGTTCCGGGAAACTTGAGAATAGACAAACTGAAAGCTGCACATGTTTCGTAAAAGCCGACCAACGCAGATGTTTTCATATTAAGGAAGGCAGCGGGAAACGACCTCAGAAGTCAGATATAATAATATAATATATATATATATATATTCTCAAGAAAAAGGCTACATTTTAGGTGTGGTAAAGGCATAGCCTTTTTGATGGGATCAATTTGATGATCGATAGAGTGCTCATTAGTGAGTGGGATAGCAGACAGCGTTTCAGAATTTGTGCATTGGACCTGCCATTTGGCAGTACACTAGACTACCATGATTTACACTTGTGTATTTTATTTCGATTATTAATAGAAAAAGGTGGAAAATGTAATTACCACTTGTGGCCTTTATTTCCACTCACACACACAAATTCTATGCTTCGATTGATTGACTTTCATATACTTATGCGACATGATTTTAAAAATAATTAAAATCTACTTTTTAATGTTGTTGACTTGAGGTAGTTATTTTCCTGACGAAAGTCTTTAGTGAGATAATAGCTGGTCATGAGAGAGCTAGCACGTTGAGTTAACTGCATGCTGCAGCGAAGTTAATGTCTTTTGTAATGACTATGGGAATTAACCACCTTTCTGTTACAGTAGACTAGTAAAATTTCCTCAAAGTAGATGTAACAGATTTCTTAATGCTTGTACGTGGCGCAATGATTTTGTTTAATTTCATTAATAAATATTTCATATCATTCATATTTTACAGTCAATAACCAATCTTTGTCACGGCAGTTACACGATTTTGTTGAGCCGTCTTGAAGAGAATCCCTGTACTTCTAAACTTTGACGTTAAACACACTCAACCCTATATCATACGCAGATATAAAGAAGCAATTAAAGAAGATAGTATTATTCAACTATACAGTCCTTTGGTGGAAGCAATTATAAATAAATAAATCCGATACACATCGCTTAAAAACAGACCATTGACCAATACAACAGATAAATTCCAAGCCAAATTTAACGTCAGTTTCACGGCCTAACGGTTGCATCAGTGACGCTTGAGATCTGGGACTCGAACGGCGAAGCTATGGAGCCCGAGTCGGACACTTATGCTTAGCCTATGTTCTATTGGTTCTCCCAATAGGACATTATGTTTTTCAGATCGACTGCAGGATTTGTATTAGATCCACTCTCAAAGTCTTCGCCTTTACCAAAGCAAAATGATGCCTTTGTGCAAGAAATCAATTGATTTCTGAGACGGCCAAAAGGCTAAAGGAAAAAAGCCGAATTTAACGTCAGTTTCATCCCTCGAAAGGTATATCAGTGACAGGCGAGCCTCGGATTCGAACCCCGCGCTCATGCTGATCCGCAGTCGGAAACCTAATAGATGGTGCCACTGGCTCAGACGGGTTCAAGTTGTTTGTAGTATCCGTGTATTCGACAGATGACAGGACGCATCTGTTTACAAGGGTTTCTTCCTTAGTTGCTGTTTTTGTTTTTGTTGTTTTTTGTTTTTGTTGATCTCTCCATGATTAGATTTATCATTGCCGTTAGGAGCGCATAATCTTGCGCTTGATGATATAGACTAACCTACCATGCACCTGAGGTTATTCTTCTTGTTGACCTGATCTGGGATCGATCCCAGATCTTCTTGCTTCTGAGTCCTACGCTCCAACCACTCAGCGATAACCCCCCTCCCCTCCTGCATCCTCCATCTCTTCTTTAATCTCCTGTTCGATGGTGTGCAGTTCCCGGTGGGTCTACTATACACCCTGTCTCATAAAAAATGGTCCCCCTACAATAATGTGAATAACTTTTGAACAGAATCAACAATTCATTCGTAGTTAGGAGCCCCACTAGGACTACCAATTTGACATAAGCTTACAAATTTTGGTCAATATATATTGAAAAATGACGAGACTGGAGAGTTTTCCCCACACAAGGTGTGTTTGAAGCAGTGGCCAATATGAGATAGCTTGATCTTTATTCTGGTTCTTTAAAATGAGCCCTCTTTTAAAGCCAATTACTGTAAAATTTAGCAATAATATGGAACAATCAATTCCAGCCAACATTACCAAATTTCGATTAGATATCTTTCAAAACAAGAAAGTTATTAATATTTGAATAAGACAGTGATAGAATAACATTGACAGAAGCTTGCATAGTTTAACATTGCATGACGTTGTGAAACTGCAATACTGTCATACTCAGATATCAATAACTTTCTTGTTTTGAAAGATATCCAATCGAAATTCTGTTATTTTGGCTAGAATTGATTGTTTTATATTAGTGGTAAATTTCACAGGAATCGGCTTTAAAAGAAGGCTCATGTTAAAGAAACCAGAATAAAGATCAAGCTTTCTCATATTGGCCACTGCGTCAAACACCCCTTGTGTGCGCAAACTCTCCAGTGTCGTCATTTTTCAAGATATATTGACCGAAATTTGTAGGCCTATGTAAAATTGGTAGTCCTAGTGGGGCTCCAAATGACGAATGAATAGTTAATTCTGTTCAAAGGTTATTCACATTATTGTAGGGGGGCCGTTTTTTATGAGACAGGGTGTAGAATAGGGCATAGCAAGAACAATTTTTTTGTTGAAAATGAACTTTGTTGTAGTCAGAAAGGTTGCTCCAGACCCCGATTGTAAGTTTGGAAGAAAAATTGGATCAAATTTCTTACAGCTAACTTTTGCCGCCGAGCACTTGAAAAA
>JAQFZF010004375.1:0-10611 GCA_034695365.1 Enchytraeus norvegicus
TCCCTCCAATGAATGTCCTACGCCCAGATTGATACAGTAGTGAAGGTTTGTAGTGAGAAGCTGCAAATCTGTGGGCGATTTTGGCCCCAAAAACAGGTTTTTTGCCCTGAACACCATGTTAGCCGTCACATAGGGGGACGGGAACCCCACCACTGGGTGTCTCATGCCCACACCGACACAGTATATACGGTACTATAATTATAGTATGTGCTAGATACTTTATCTGCCATATATACACTATATACACAAACAGGTTTCACATTGACAATATTAGCACAAGAGAAGAATGATAATGTTACTAATGTACATCAGGTCTACAAGTTAATGATAGTCATTAACAGTTTTCGGCCGTTGAATCTGACAACTTAATATCATTGATTGACAACTACAATCCACTAGTACTATAATACTGTACTGTATAGCCTCTGTAAGTATTAGGCCATAGTACACTCTAGGGGTCACAATCGAGTAATCTGCGCCTTCATAAGGCTCAGTATTCAATCCCAGAAATGGACAAAACAATATATGGGTCTTAAACAAGCATCTGATGTTTCCTGACCCATTAGATGTTATGTTACGTTATGTTAAAATAGGCCCTATATAAAATACTACAGACTCAACTTACTACACGATTTACCTATCTAGCTCTTAATGAAAACACTCTCTAACTGGGTTGGGTTATATGATGGCAAAAAACCTATTCTGACAGAATCGTTGTTTAAATCAATTCACACTAGTTGGTCAGATAAAACCAGTTTAAACTGATGCTGCTTGGACATAGCCAAAATACCGTTAACTGTCATGTACTGACTGATCCAAATCATGCCAGATGTCATACTGAAACCACTGTACATAAATGATTAACTAGTGCAAAAAAAGTGCTCATAACTTTTGAGGGAAACAAGATATTTGAATTCTGTCAACTAGTTTGGTTTCAATCACGCAATACATTTTCAGTGCATTTTTTAAAGATTTAACTTTTTTAGTGATTTTTTCATTTTTTCCAATTTATACGATATTGTATTTCTTTTGTACATTATAAAGCGATCTTTTGTGATTGAGATTTTTGTGCATTTTTTTAGATCTATATGCGATTATTTTAGTTCATCTAGGTATGTGGCCCAACAACCGAACTTGTGTAAAAAACTCGAATTTCTTCTTGATTAGGCTACCGTTGACAGAATTAATATATATTGTTTCACTATTTAAAATATATTTTTTCATTCAAAAGTTATGAAGTTTTTCTTGCACTAATCATTTATGTACGCACCCTGTATTTCCAAATCACATACGGGGACCCGTGCACCAAAATATGCCCTCCACCTACGATTTTTTACAAATATTTTCACCATCTGGATTCTGTTTGCAATTAATTAGAAGAAGTTCTAGGATCATTCAGGGTCCAATTAAAAACAGGTCTTCTTACAGAATTCCATGGAAATATTTGGTCTAGCAGCCGAATTAGGCCTATATACACCTTTATGCACATCAACTCTACTTTGTCATCAACTCTAATTCTACTTTGCGGATTTGATATGCTGTGCATAATATAAAACATACTCTCATCAAAAGTTTTGAAACGACGAACAGATACAGTTAGAAATGATGACCAGATACAGTAGGCCGAGTCTGAAACCAACAGATGTTATCCAAAAGATGCAAATTTTTTTTTTGTAAGGTGCATTACAGATTATTTGGAATGAACTATCCAAGCATCCATCAATAAGGCATTTTCAATTGTCTAACAACTGTTGATTTTGGACTCAGACTAGTACTGTATCTGGCCATTATTTCTAAACGTACTTGTCGAACTGGACTACACAAACTGAGACTATGTAGTTTCAGTTTGTGTCTCAGTTTGTGTAGTCCAGTTCGATAGCAATTGCCTGCTAAGCAGCAGGTTTCAAACCTCGTCCATCTCAGACATCCTCTTTGTGGGTGGTACTATATATAAGGTTACAATTGATACTTGTCAAACATACAATATTTACATTACAATAAGGACTAATCAATCAATCAATCAATGCAAATTTAACATCCATTTCATCATCTAATGACGACATCAGGGATATCCCTAGATAGAACAGTGAAGACTTAACTTCCACTTTCTCACCTGAAGGCGATGTCAGGGTCAGGGTTGCACAATGCCCAATGCTCATATTAAGCAGACCTGCCAAGAGCATCCAACTGTGCTGTATTTCATACTAAAATCAAATTGCCTGTGCATGCAAGTCTGAGCATTGCTGAGAGCCTAAATAATAGAAAGACTTACCCCATTTTGTGAAGACTTGGGAGACCCCTACTCCAATCCTTGACTATTGTAATTAATATGACGAAGAACTTTTCAAAGTTAAAATGTAGACTTTTTCAGAAATATCCACATACCAATTCAATATAATCACTATTATATAGGACTGATCAATCTATATCCATAATAGTTTTGGTATTTCAATGGAGCCCCACTTGCTTAATTTAAAGAAGTTGACCTATAAGACTAAATTATTATTTAGTTTCATACTTCCTTATATTTTGTAATTTTATGAAATTAATTAAAATCAGAAAGAATTCAGTTATCTGTATACCCTGTGATTTAGAATAAACTGACAGTTTAAATCACTGGTCCAGTAGGCTACACATTGATATAATACTTAACACTTGAATAGACTCATGTTTATAAGATAGAACTTTACAAACACACACAGTGTCACACATACACAAACCCTCTCTCTTCTCTCTCTCTCTCTCTCTCTCTCTCTCTCAGTGCACTGCTCAAAGTAGGTCCATGACATATATATAACTGAATACAGAGTATAGCTTGTATGTCATATTTTCTTACAGATATAATTTTGTTTTCTAAGGTGAGTCTCCTCATCCTTTCTCAGATACTGCGTTAGTCGGCTACTACAAATCATACATCTGCAGCTTGTATATATGCTTTGGTTGGTCTATTCTCAAGTTTGCAGAGTCAACACGGGTCACACGGCAACCAGTTCATGTAGATAAATTTAGGTTCATCATTGAAGAAATGAAGTAAAATGAACCCTTCTTCTGAAATTTTCTGTTGACAAATCGGCTCTGGTCAAAACTCTTGCCTTTGGCATATTTTATTCACTTGTTGTGTTAGGGTTACAGTGGGTTTGTTCGCAAGACCTGCGGTCTGTGCGGTATTAGAAATTACACGCCACCACAATTTGTAAACAATCTATGTTTTGTGGTGAGATCTCTCTAACGTATTTTGTATTTTTACGCCACCTACAACCAAAATGGCAGTGTCCATATGCAGCTCCATAATACAAATATTCTTTAGACCTACATAAAATGATGAAGAAAACAATTTAAATGATCAAAATAATTTAGACACTTTAAAATTATTCATATATAATCACTAATGAATGCTACAATTAATTAACTCATAAAATTTTATATGACTAAAGGTTTGTTTTTAAAGGTACTAAACAAGATGGCTTCCAAGAATTGGAACAGGACGTGGCGCTGGTGCTCTACTTCAACGAGCTCCCCGATCCGCAAGCAAGTATGGCGGCTTGTGGGCGTGGCTTAAGCATGGTGGGGTAGCGTGGCATGGTTCTCAAAAACAACAAAGTGGAGAAAACTCCCCAATCTCCACGTTCTCCAAGTCTTGCGAACTGAGTTTGATGGCGTAAAATCCTAGGCCATTATACTGTTTCTCAGAAATGCATATAAAGAGTAGGCCTACGTGGCTTTCAGTGTATGTAATATTTGATGATAATGCAAAATCTAGCTGTGAGCAGCATTTTTTACATTCTTCTTCTTTCAAGTGTCCTGCCGGTTCCCAGCTTTGACGGTCATGGTTTTCCGAATATCTCTGTCTCCAGAAATCATTTCTACTACTTCAGCGTTCATCCATTCACTGAGACTCTTTGTATAGGTAATTCTTTGTCTTCCTTTGCAACGCTTTCCTTCTATTTTTCCGCTTATGAGTATGCTCTCTATTTCTTTATTCCTCATAACATGATCAAAGAAGCTCATCTGCCTGTTCCGCACAGTATTTAATATCATTCTTGTTGTTGCCTCCTATTTAAAACTTCTTCACTTGTAATGTGTTTTGTGTAAGAGATTGCGCAACATTTTTCTATAAAACCGCATTTTAGCAGCTTCTAATCTTTTGGTCATAGCTGTCGAGAGTATCCAACATTCACTAGCATAGAGTATAATTGAATATCCATATGTGTTAAGGACATTCATTTTCGTGCTTAGTCTTATATTGTGATTAAGGAAGATGTTAGTTAGTTTGTAGAATGTATCCTTTGTCATGGCAATTGTGGCCTTTATTTCCTTGTTGCATTTTCCATCATTAGTTATCCAAGTACCTAGGTACTTGAAATTTTCCACCAAGTTTTTGATATTAGTAGAACTTTAATTATTTGTATTTTCAACCGATTACTTGTTAAGAATTGTATTTAATGTTTAGTCTAGTTTGTTGTTAAACAAATAGCATTCAATAACTTTAAAAACATTTGATAGAATATTGACAGTGTAATTTTTCATAATAAATGCATTGTATACAGTGCAAGCGCAGCATGTCAATAACATTAAGTATATAAATACTGCAATACAAAACAAAATCAAAATTTAAAATCCATTTTAAAGCCAGTCATTTAAATAACTGTTGTATAATATAATAATTATTAATTATGCTACTTATTAATAGGATTATTCTCGTTAAGAATACTGCAAGGAAGACAACGGGATACCACCTTGGTTTTTCCCACGAAAACATGGAGAGACATAACAAATGAAGAGGTACTAAATAGGTTGGTGAAACTAGAGTGTTAATAGAAACGATATTGAGAAGAAAGAATAATTGTATTGACCATGTCTTGCGTGGTGAAGGTATGATGAAGGAGATTATAGAAGGAAAGTTTGATGGAAGAAAAGGACGAGGACGAAGCCGTATTGGCATGTTAGATGATTTATAAGAAGGTGGAACATATGATGTCATGAAACGTAAAGGAAACGATAGAGAGTTATGGAGGAATGGACTCCCAGGACCTGCCACTTAGCAGAGCGCCAGATAGATAGATATGCATTTGGATTGGTAGTCAATATTTTGGCTTCGAGTCGCCTAAAGGAGCTTCTTTATTGTTTTTTTAATGAATTTTGGCTTCATTGGGTTCAATATTGTCATAGACCACGGTATCACTCTAATTGTGATATTGTTGTTATTGTGACTGAGATATAGGCCTACCAACAAATATAATCTAAATCCGATTAATGCAAACTACTTTGTGTAACACAATAGACTTGCATTATTTCTGATCACACTTTTTCTTCGACCTATGCATTAGCAACTTACTGTGCTCTGGTGATAGAAAACTGTTTGCAGTTGCATAGTCTGCTTAATAGAGACCCTGGCACCGCCTTCGAATGAGGAATCCGACGTTAAATCTTGGTTGTATTCGACTGCTACCGTCGCAATTGTATGCATGTAAGTACGTTTTATTAAACTATTAATATCTTAGTCAAGTGTTTTTCTTCCCGTGTTTAATGTCGTCAAGCTGCTGTATTTATTTGGACTTTCACCTTAATGTTATTACCTTTTTTATATGAATATTTGTTTCTATTTGGGCTTCCCGTTTTGTATTCGTATATGTATTCGTATATGTCTTTCGTATATGTATTCGTATTGCCTGTAGTGAACAGGTAAATAAATTAAATAGAACAAGATTGTATTGTATTGAAATAGGCTGCATCTTTCTATATTTCTACACCAACAGGCGGTACAATATTTTCACCGGTTACCGCGATGAGATCTACCACAAGAGACTACAGCTCTACCTCTCCCACGTGGGTCATCATTGTCAGTCCATCACCTTCTTCACCATCCACAACTTCTACAACCTGCACGAGTACCTCAGAGTTCTCTCATGTTTCGTGGAATTCTTCGACGACAACAGTTTTCCTCATCTCAGAAAGTTTCGCTTTACTTTTGCTTGCGAGAGCAGAGAGTTCAAAGAGATTCAGCTGATCGGAACTGGAGGTATAATAATGATAAATAATAATAATGATAAATAATGATAATGATAAATAATAATAATGATAAATAATAATAATGATAAATAATAATAATGATAAATAATAATAATGAATAAATCTTTTTTTTTAGCCCAGGGTCGGTTGTCACCTAGGGCATTAAAAAAAAAAAAATAAAAAAAATAAAAAAATAAAATAAAATAAAATAAAATAAAAATAAAAATAATGATAAATAATAATAATGATAAATAATAATAATGATAAATAATAATAATGATAAATAATAATAATGATAAATAATAATACTAAATATATTTTTAAAGCGCCGCTCTATGCGAATTGTCACAATAGGGCTAAATGGACAAAGAAGAGTCAAGTAGCCATGCAGAAAAAACTGTGCACTACCGGTGTGGTAAGCAAGACCTCTCTGTAAGTCTGAAATTTGGAAACCAATTTGTCATTAACTTTGCAATAATTGCCACACGGCTTTCTACTATCCACTGCTATATCTTCTTCAGTCTCCTCTGAAGAGCAGGGGTTGCAAACTGGATCGAATTGAAACGAATAATTAATAATTTGATCAATCAATAAATCAATCAATTACTTATATGTTAGTGAGATTACATCAATAATGTTCTTGGAGTTGTTGCAATAAATAAATAAATACAGATCAAAATATTATTTGTAGGTCAGGTCCTGGAAGAAATAAAGCGATTGCTAAGAAACCTCCACGGTCTCACTGAACTGTCTCTCAACCACCTGCTCTTGGATGCCTCTGACGCAACCACACTTCTTAATGACGTCATCAATAACTGCGCTCATTCTCTTACCTACCTAGAATTACTCAACGTCACAAAAGTTCCCTACACTATCAACTCAATCACATCATTTAGATGCTTGAAAAGACTCTTTCTAACACGTCGACAACTTTCACCTGATCTTGTAATCGATCTCGCTAGGGAAACATCTCTGAAAGAATTAGTGATAGTTGAGGATGAATTTAGTTCACATCTTTGTAAGGCATCTGCCCCACCCGCAAATGGGCAAGAGAATCAAATAATTCCAGAAGCAGATGCTGCGGCAGTTGCTGCGGCAGCGGCTGAGGCAGCATCCCATTTGATAGACAGACACACCTGGCTTTTAATCACACAAATAAATCCTTCGTTAAGAGTAAGACTTGAATTCAGACGCAGTTATGGCCCATCACTGGAAAACAATGATGATTCGTTAAAAGTAGAACTACTCCCAGATGGAGCTCCGGTGCATGCTGTTATATACGCTGCCCCAAATTCTCACATAACATTTCAATCAGTTGCCCCTCTAACGGAACTCTACGAGCAAACATTGCAGGTGTATGGGCATATAGGAAGGGGGCGGGGCGTTAGATCAAAATCTTTTCATGACAGGGCTGATAATGCCTTGGTTTACTTGGTAAGACATTGTCCAAGGCTTAGAGTTTTAGCTATACACGAACGTGTTTCAACCTGCACGCTACTTATAATAGCAACCGAGGCAAAAAGGTTGAAAGAATTACACGTTCGTAAAAATGCTGTGATACTTCGCTGTGATTGGCAACGAAATTCGGATTGGACCGAGGAATATTGGCTTTGGCTAAAAAATAATTCTAGATCTTATGATTTGGTGGAGTTAGAAATATCACGATTGCTAGATTGCAGATGGTATATGCTTTCTGATAGGATGTTTAGAAATATAAATATCTAGCTTATAATTTCTTTACATTTTAAATGAAATACTGTAATTTATCTTTAAATTTGTGTATGAGTTAATTAATTTTTCTTTTGTTCTTCTATGATGCAGCGATTAGAATTGATATCTCGAAAGATATAAATATCAGCTGAGCCGATATAATAACACATCGGTTGAGTGCCCGACTCGGGTTCCACTGGTTCATGGTTAGAGTCCCAGGGCTCATCCGTCACTGATGTAGCCGTTAGGCTGCGAAACTGACGTTAAATTCGGCTTTGGCCTTTTAGCTATAGCCTATTAAATACGAAAAAATTTAATGTTGCACTCTGTGCACCTAACGAGAGAAGAGTATAAAATATTGGTTTCGCCGCCCCAAGTCATCGTCAGTGACGAGCCCGGGCATAAGTTCAATGATAATATGTGATCAGAGTGCCTTGAACATTTTTAAATTTCTGACATGAATATTTCTGACATGAATGAATTTGAATGAGTAATAAAGAATAACATAATTATTTGTTATAAAGAATAACATGTAAAAACTGATTGTGTTTATTAAATATATATTTTTATGCACGTTTACTTTGGCACGGAACAGTTAATAACCTATAAATGGACATTGATACCTCGCACTATCGTGTATTTTCACTTGCCTCACTCTACCTGGTAAGATTTCCTTTTCTAGGTCTAGTTTATAGATTTGTAAAATAATTATTAGGCCTATAATTAATTTAAGAACATTTGAAAAAGAGACTAAATATGAAAACATTTTATTTTATATTACTCAACATTACATATTATGGAGATACTAGTTAATAATAGATTGTATTACATACAACATTATATCTGCTAATAAGAGCATTTATGACATAACCTTACTCGTACACAAGTTAATAAAAGTTGTCACCATTGAGCGTCAGTTCGATAGACTAAATTTTATATACTGTATTTAATATGTAATAATAAGGCATTGCGAATTAAACGTCCACTTCATCAGTTTACGACAACATTACGGACAGGTAAGACTATACTAAAATGCATGCAAACGGATGGGAAGAAGCACCTCAATCAATCAATCTTAAATGAATCGATCAACAGTTCTATTTTTCTATCTACTCCTTTCTCTAACTGACTGCAGTATGAAAGTCCAAAAACACAAATTCTATATAATTTTGAACATTCTCATCTAGTACAGCTCACTAATGAGCACACCCGATCAACGAATGTTGGTCCTATCAGAGGCTGACACCATCGGTTAAGTGTTCGACTAGGGTTCCTTAGGTTCACGGTTCCAATCCCAGAGCCCACCCTAACTGATGTAGCTGTTAAGCCGCGAAACTGACGTTAAATTCGGCTTCAGCCTTTTATCCCTTACAGCACCATCAATGGCACCTTCAACAAGAACAATTCTGGTTCTCTAAATGGGTATCCATTGCCACCTTCAGTATCTTCGTATGTTGATTCTTACAATCACGTTTATTTCTGATGAGTCTAAATTCTGTGTTCGGAACTCAACGCTTGAAAATCAATATACCAATTATTAATATATTATAATTGACCATAACATTAAATATTTTTACTTTAAAAATGCTAATGTTTTTCGATACAACATGGAGAGTATGATAGGGCCTATAAAAAGTTCTACTGTAAAGATAATAGAAGAGTAAGCTGGTAGTATTCTTGGTAGGCCATCGATCCTAAACATAATACAATGCAATCCAATATGGATTAGCGTCCGTTAAATCATCTGACAAATATATTAGGGACGTCTCTGACAAAAAATATAATTAATACTGTTATTGCAATAAATTTCAAATACTGTAATTAACCGTACTTGGCTTAAACATCGACTTACTCACTCAGTAATGATAATAATAAAGGTTTAACGTTCGTTTCCTCATCCAAGATGATGTCAGGGACGTACATGAGCAACCTACTGCATCTTTGAAGATAAACACAATACAGTAGCCTGTTTCAAATGTTTTAACGCTTGTTTCATCATCTGCGACGACATTAGGGGTAAATAAACACCGTACAAATCATTAATCTCCGCACAAAATATCACAGCATTAGGTTACAAAATTACAAAAATATACAGAAAACAGAATTTACCGCCAATGTCAAAGTACAATTATATCAGTAAAAATAAAATACTGCATGTACAATTTTACATCCTAACTGCAGGAGTATATACAACTAAAATAATGAGGATTTAACGCCCCTTTCAATGTCAACGATAAAATCAACGATAAAGTCAACGATAAAATCATGGTGACAATAAAAATTTTGGATGGCCGTAAGCAAAAGTGGACCACTGACCATCAGAAATATTGTAAAAAATGGTGCTTATTTCAACAATGTTTTCAGACTATTAAAAATATTTTTGTGGTATTTACTAGATATAATGGTGTTGTACAATACAGGCCAAGAATTGTAATTCTTCAGTTTATGGTTTTGAAAATATTTTGCAATAAAACAATTTGTTTCATTTTGGTCGTTGGTCCACTTTTGCATACGGCCATCCATAATCAATGAAGGATAACTAGTATTATCTAATATCACTGCATACACGGTAAATCACACATTTTACAACTAGCAGCACTACTCTGCAGCTGCATAATACTATTATTAAAATACTAAAACTAAAATAATACTAAAGTAGTTTTGTAACAAGCCAATGCTAGTATTCAGTACAGGTAGTTTTTATGTCATTTAAATACAACATGAGAATTACTTATAGTGTCAACTACTTAACTCAGGTACTACAGAGCCACTGAGGTTTCACTCGAGACATTTTTGCAGCCTTATTTGGTGATGAGAAAACATTTCGATGACCTTCGACGACCTGAAGGAGATATTGTTACTGTTCTTCATTCCGTATTAGAGATGCATCAA
>JAQFZF010004376.1:0-10610 GCA_034695365.1 Enchytraeus norvegicus
CCAGATGGCCAGAATGTGGCTTTTCGATAATGTCACTTCTGCCACCCTTAAAATCGGTCAGCCATCGCCTAACACTCTGATAACTAAGTGCAGATTATCCATAAACTTTTTCTAATCAATCACTGATTTCCCTTACAGCTATATCCTCTTTCATAAGAATTTCAATTACAGCTGTTTGCTGAATAGGGCTAAAGGGCGTCAGTGTGGGCGATCATCTTGAGTATTGATACGTGCTGCCACCTAGCGAATAAATAATTTATATTTGCCAAGGTATTAGTCTGACTCTAGTGAAGGTTGCTGGAAAATTTGAATAATTTCTGACGAGTAGTTTAAAAATTATTAAGCAATGATAAAGACTTTTTGCAAGCCCCTCGTATAATTAACATTGTTTGTCTATCCGTATAGTTTCCTACATGACATGCATGCACACAATTGTCGCACATACTAGTTTACTTTGCTGCTTTTTTGTTTTTCTACCACTCCATGATTAATATCGCCTTAATGGCTGCTATCTAGAGCAGATAGGCGATTAACCTTTCATCT
The DNA here is from genome assembly GCA_034695365.1 of Enchytraeus norvegicus. Taxonomy (NCBI): domain Eukaryota; kingdom Metazoa; phylum Annelida; class Clitellata; order Enchytraeida; family Enchytraeidae; genus Enchytraeus; species Enchytraeus norvegicus. The sequence continues at coordinate 544 of JAQFZF010004376.1, forward strand.
TCCGGTCCCGATGATCAAATACTACTTGATCGGTTGTTTGATTGATTTTATTTTTTCCCTTGGTGTAAACAGTCTTGTGGGTTTTATAAAAACGATTCATTAAGAAGGAATGAATCATGGCCCGGCTACTCGAGATTGACTAGATTGAAAGTGCCGTGTAAGCAAACCTCTATAAACCTCTACAAAGCAAACCTCGCATTAAACCACTGCAGAGCTATTGAGAGCCTCTGCCAAAGGAGATAGGTTTCTCGCTGATCCTGGGTATGCAACGCAATCTGTCTGCCGATGCCAGTGATTAAAAATCAGCTCCATCGGGGTTTGTCGGGCCCATAGTCTCCATGGCCACCGGAATCACCTCATACCCACTGGCTAGGTACTGATACTTATCCAGTTTCTCTGGCGGCTGCAATTTCAGCTACCCCACCTGCAGCCACCGACGTAACATTGAGATAGGATTTTGCAAACGTATCAATTACTATGACGTCCCAAACCCAAAATTGATTGATTGATTGATTTGTAGGAGGCAGTGAAGGAGCTATTTGAAGCAGAGAATGCAGACAGCAGTGTACGGCGTCAGCTGTGTGACGTTGCTCTACTGATTGTCAGCACTGTACAACAGATCTACTCCGTGTTCCATCAACAGCAACAGACCGATAAATCACAGAAAGGTTGGCAATAATTGTGATTGAAGGACAATTTCACAAATATTATTTCTACTAGAATATATGTAGCAGTGTCATGACCAATGGCAGGTCTTGGAGACTTCTCTACAAGCTCATGTTACTTATTTTCATATTTTTGCTATGTTTTGCTATTTTACTATATCACTTATCAGCAACTTGCTGTTGCTCAAAGACTACTATAGGACTGTTGGCATCATCTGACTAGTGACTTTTCTCTTTTTATTCCATGATTAATTGTCTCCATTGGCGGAAACTTAGGGGGGGGAGGGGGGGTCGGACCCCCCAAAGTTTGAGATGGGGGGGTCGGAGTATCTCTTGACTCCCCCCCCCAAAAAAATATTAAATTTGAGATATTTTGGCTTAAAAATTGGTTTTATGAAGATTTTTATGTCAAATTGTTGAGTATATGAAAATTGTTTGTTTACTTTCATAGCTGTTACAGAAATTTTGCCAACATATGGGGGTCCACATTTTTTGGACCCCCCCAACATTTTTGGACCCCCAAAACTCGGACCAAGTTTCCGCCCATGATTTCCTCCTATTATAATTATAAAGACTGTTTCTCAAATGCGAGGTTACAAAGACAATCAAAGATTGTGAACACATTAAGTGTAAAATATAAATAAGAAGCAAATTGATATCATTTGCCAAGCAACTGGCGATTATCACACGTTCCAAACCTAGAGTTCATTGTTCATTCATTCATTTGCTTATTATTCCACAATGAAGTATGATATTTTATAATGTTCAAATTAACAGGGAAAATAAATATTTTAACATAGTGACTCTGATATATCTTTATTGATAATCATATTTTATGGATAATTTTGTGAAGTATGTTGAGTACTACTAGTGGATACTTACTGAAATAATGAATGTTATTTCAATACCAACAGAAGCTGCGTGCATGTTGATGTCAGTGCTGAATACAGTTTGTTCTAAGGACGAATCAGGTATGTAGAATGTAAAATACGATTTGACTCGGTCGCTAAATTGTCCTCTGCCACATTATCTAGTACTATTAATTTCTTTTTAATTTAATATGCTACATAATCAAATATTTATTATTTAATGTTTCTACCAAATCAGCTAAAATAATGGGCAAAAAAATATTACTGATAATTTTGTCTTTCAGAATGCTCAAGTTTAACATTTCTGTTTCATGGTTTTATTCAAGGTAAATTGCTTGGCATAACCAAATTAGTTCCTTAATTATATTGACATGATGTGATTTCCTTGCAAAGCGGATGTATTATAGTTGTGACTTATATTAACAGATCGTAAATTAATCTGATAAATTGTGTAAGCTAGATAGTTCGTTATTTTATTTCAAAACCACAGTATTACAATCAAACACACAGATTTCCGTGTACAAATGATATACATTCACAATTAACAATAATGCAAAATAAATAATTTTGAAAATCAGTGGTTTTAATGTTTCCTGAGGGACCTTTCGGCCATCGAGCAGGACGCCTTTAGACAAAAATAAAAGAATGTCATGAATATAAACAAAATGAATATAAACAAAGAGACATTGTTCTTTTGCTATATGTAGGTAGTATTTTGTCTGCGGATGATTTGTCCTCACCTTCATTCCGCCATCTCTCTAAGGCAATCAACGGTATGTGGAGAGTTTTGGTCTTCATTATTGCTCATATGCTTCTGAGAATTGTAGAATCTGTAAGCTAAGTTTAATGTCTGTTTCCGTATCCAAGGACACTGTCGAAGACTGACTTGGCTTGGACTCAAACCCGTGGCTTCCTTTGTTACTGACTATGCCATCGAATCGTGACTACAGAATTATGCATAGTCTGAGCATGATAGAATTATTTATATAAAGTATCATGTTATTGAAAGTGAGATTTATTATTTAAATACTTTATGAATTTTGTGCGTTATAAAAATAAATTATGTGTTAGTTAAATATTTCCAAGCATGTATACTAAATGTAGACAATTCACAACTGTTTGTCCTTGTAGAATAAAACTTGTACACGTGTAACAAATTAAACTTATAATGTGCAATGCAGTATGTACATTTCATTAGAACATGATTCCACACTCCTTTTCATTAATTTGCTTTATTTATCTTGTTTTCTTCTTGTTTAGAATTTAGACCAAAGTTGAAGCACAGTTCCAGTGCAATTCCGGAGAAAGTTCTGATTGAGAAGAGTCAGCAATATGTTAATAAGTAAGTCTGTGCTGATTGGAATGTTTGCTGTTACATTACACTTTAAATAGTTCTATAATATCAATATTAATTATAATCTTGTTGCTGGAAGGTATGTGCTTACTTTTATTATACTTAGGTTTGACTCTGTGGTATCATCATGAAATATAGATTCAACTCACGGGATTGAGAGTTATAAGACGATAAATAATTCATAGTAATACAATTATTATTTAATCTAGTATTATAGTACAGTAGTTTTATACGTTTACCTGAACATTAATAATTTTTTCCTTCATCATAATGATTCTAAGCTAACCTATTCATTTATTTGTTAAAACTTCACTGCTACTAGTGCATAATATGAAGTAATACAAAAAAAAATTGATCTGCAGTACAAAACTCAGTAGTTAATATAACATTGTACACTTGGTTACAATGTTGTTTGCAGGTGCAGAATCATAGTTCACGATGGACTAAAGAACCTGCTTGTGTACATATCAAACATCAAGGGCTTGGCAACAGTTAGAGATGAAATCTGGGAATTGTTAAGACAGGTTGGTAATTTCTCTACAAATTGTATAATTCAAAATTTGGTCATCTCTATCTAGCGATTCCAATCAGAACTTTGCTATTTATTATAAATTTTCACATAATATGACAAATGCACTTGCGTTTATAGAGTTTCCATTCTTAGTTTCTTTTTTCAAACAGATTTCCTGTCTTAGTTTCTTTATATAAGAATATTTATGGAATATTCTGACATTTCATATTAGAAAGCAAAGCTATGAGCGCATTCAAGCTATTATCTCATTCAATTCAATTATATCACTCAGATTTAAGTGTTAAGTATTTGCAGAACATATCAGAAGTGGGTTTTTTATGTATGAAACTATGGATATCTGGGACCAATTTTTCACTGTACTGTTGATATATGTGTTGAGTTCAAATCCAAATGATTGATTGATTTTGTTCAAATGACTCATACCTACATCACATCATCTTCGGAGGGAAATGAACGTGAAATTCTATTTGGTTCTGTATGCTAAATCAGCCTTTCTCAAACTTGACAAGGTCGCAACCCTGCAAAAATATAAAAGTTAAGTCGCGACCAACCAATCATTTTTATGTGCATCGACTATAGGCTGGCAAGAGCCAGTTGCGTAATGGCTCAGCGACTGGACTGTAGATCAATAGATATACGGTTCAAATCCCAGGGCTCTACCGTCACTGATGGAGCCTTCCGGCCGCGAACCTGATGTAAATTCCGCTTTGGCCCTTTTTTGTTTTATTTGTGTTTTCAAAATCATAAATATGTAACTTAATGTCATACAGAATCAGATGTAGGTCTATGTGAAAAGTGCAAATCTTCATAGGTATACTAAAATAAGAGCGTGACCCACAAACCGATGGAAACCGATGTTGAGTCGATACTCACAGTTTGAGAAACACTGTGCTAAATGACACATTTATTGTACATGCAGGATGATAGGATGGCAGCATGGGAGTCAGTGTGTAAAACAGTGTTCGGTAAATCTCTCTCTGTGTGGGATGAACTCATGCAACAAATGTTCCTCGATAGAGTTAAGGTACTCAATAATAATAACAATAATAAAGGTTTAACGTCCATTTCCTTATCCAGGGATGATGTCTGATGGTACATGTGATTATGCTAACGTATTTTGTTTTAATGTTCCTCTGCCTGCTTTTGATGTTAGTCTATGTGTCTTGATAGACTTTTTTACAATTTTGAATCAATTTTCTATGCTCATGGACGTCATGCCTTCAAAATTGTCAGCCATAATTGATTTGTTCTCATTTTAAGATGTGTCTGTCGAATTATACTTGGCACTTCTAGATTCATTGCAGTAGACTAATACCTATTTTGTAAAATTGTAACTATAATGCTGAGATATTACAATTTTGCAAGGAAAGGTACTAGTCTATATTACAATAAATCTAGACTTGTCTAGATTTATTGTATACCAGTATAATTAGACAGACACATCTTAAAATGCGTTCTTTATCACTGATGTGATAAACAAAGAAAATTGTATAATTATTGTAAAATAATCAAACACTTTCATTCAGCTTGTGAATGCAACAATGTTTTTATTGGAAACATTTTTCATGATTTCAATAAATAATCATAAGTGTTAAGATAAAAAAACTATCATTAAGTAGTTGGTTGATCTGACGTAGAGACTCCGTAGAGCATTATTATGGTGTTATTGTGATGTTATTGTTATCTGTATCGCATATGTTTTGTAAGAGCCGACTTATGCAGGTACTGAGGAAAGCAGTGGAAAACCACCTCAGAAGCCATAATTTCCCTTGAATAAAAGCATCATTTTACATGTGATAAGGGTAAGGCCTCTGTGTTTGGATCAACTTGTTAGATCATGGATGGTGTGCTCATTAATGAACGAGAGTGAAGACGTGTTTGAATTTGTGTCCTGGACCTGCCATCTGACAGATCACTGGATAGATAGATTGTTATTGGTATTATTATGTAATGTTATTATCGGTATCCCTGACATCACCCTTGGACGAGGAAACGAATTTTAAACAGTTGTTGTTGCTCGCCCAGGTCGTCAGCCATGCTGCCGACATCCTTCATCATCGTTACTTTGGAGAGGAGTCATCCAGGGCCCGCCGCCAGGTTTCTAGCAGCTCCGTCGCCTGGCTGGGATTTATCCATAGGTCAAGTGGTGTGAGTGTTATTGGAATTTGATTGCATTGGAATAAGTGCAAATAATACGAGGGGCGATCTGAAAGTCTTGATCATTGCTTAATAATTTTAAAACTACTTGTCAGAAATTATTCAAATTTTGCAGCAACATTAACTGGAATCAGACTGACATACTTGGTAAATAGAACTTTTTTATTCGCTAGGTGGCACCACTTATCAATACTCAAGATGACCACCCATATTGATGCCCTTGTCCTTATTAAGCAAAATGCTGTAATTGAATTTCTTATGAAAGAGGCTATTGCTGCAAGGGAAATCAGTGATAGATTAGAAAAAGTTTATTAAGAATCTGCACTTAGTTAACCGAGTGTTAGGCGATGGCTGACCGACTTTAAGGGTTGCAGAAGTGGCATTACAGACAAGCCACGTTCTGGCCATCTGGCGAAACTGATGAGAGTAGGGTGTAGTCTTCAGTGGTGACTAGATAGAAAAATTAATATGCTATAAATTAAAGATTTTGTTTATTCATCAGTAATATGTTATGTAACGTTCCTGCAAAATTTGAATCGTTTCTGGCGAGTAGTTTGAAAATGATTAAGCAATGATCAAGACTTTCAGATCGCCCCTCGTAACTTTAAACAGTCATTGTTGTTACTATAATGGTTGTTGATGTTTTTAGACGCTGCTGCGGGAGAGTTTTGATTCCACTCTAACATCGACTAGATCTCATATCAGCAGAGTTCTCACTGATCTTTCTAAACTAGACGATCGGTTTGTATAATTGTTACAGTTCTTAGATATCTACGTGACTATTTGGTCATATTAGGCCTTGACTAAAGTTGATAATATTATGCAGAAGTTAGTAGCATTCACTGATTTCCTTAAATAGTAACATAGGATTAAGAAATATCAAGAACCTTCTATATCTTCCGTTATAAATTAAGTCTCAATAAGTTTATATATTATTATTTATTCTTGTAGCGTATCACTGAATTATATTTGAATGGCCGTAAGGAAAAGCGGACCAACGACCAAAATAAATAATTCTTGTTATTCGCAAAATATTTTTGAAACCATAAACTGAAGGCGTACAATTTTTAGCCAGTATTGTAGAACACCATTAGATGTACTAAATATCAAAAAAATATGTTAAATATTATGAAAACAACTTTGAAATATTGTTGAAATAAACACCATTTTTTACATTATTTCTGATGGTCATTAGTCCACTTTTGCATACGGCCATCCATTTGTACTGTATGCTATTATTATGTCAAAAGGAATGTGTGTGCCTGTCTAATGTCTATTGTTATGCCTTTTGTTAATATAGCATGTTACACACACACATGCCATCATGTTTAGATGAGGAAACCGACACTAAACTCTTACTATTATTATTACAGCACACTACAGTGTGAGAGGGACGTGTTGAGCTATGTGTGGACGGAGGGAGCCAATGACATACCTACTAACATGGCCTGGCGTCCAGTCAATCAGAAATCTCTATCTGATGGTGGGGCACTCCTCATGAAGGCTAGAGCCTATACACCCGCCGTACAAAGGTATATGTTTTATTTCTTTGGGTGATGTTTTTAATCCATATAATTTCACATATAGCATACGCACATGCTAGGTTTCCTTTCTTAGTTATTGCTTTTGTGTATTTTTACCACTCCTCATAAATCGTACCTTTGCCTGTTGATAGTGCTCTATGCGGCCAGAGCAGGCACACGATAAACCTTCCAGACACCCTGGGGTCATTTGATGACTGACATGGGATTACTACCCGGATCACTTTCTGCTGGGGCAAAGACTCTACCGATGTTGCTAATCTCCCCCCAAATGATTATTCAACTTGCATTCATATCTACCGTTACATTTAAGAGACATTGTGGCCAAATGAAGCAACTGTTTTAGTTATCTTCTATAGATTATTATTATAGTTTCTAATATATTCTTCATCAAAGGAAGCTTTATTATTTCCTCCTTTCTTTACAGTGTATTACCTAAAATTGAAATAAATAGTTAAATTTAAACTAAGATATTATGTACTGTTATTATGATAATAATGATTATATATTATGCTCTCATTCTATGCTTCACATCAGGCCCCACCCTGGTTCTACTATATATATAATAATAAATGTACTAAATGCTCGCAGGGATTGAAGTTCCCCTGGAGCCCTGTATATTCTTATTATGAGCTGACTTGCCGAAGGCTAAACAAAAAACTTAATTTTTCACTTCTGAGATACATTGTATGTAGAAGCACTTTCGAATGTTCATTTGTTTGTTTTAAAAATGTAAGCAAATAACTAAATAACTCATGTACTTTTTAGCCTGTGTCGTGGTGTGGATCAGAGGCTAAAGGTATTGCTGGATGATGTAAGACATTATGTAAGAACAGACCCTGAGCTCTCCCACACTGCGCCCGAGGACTCTAACCAATCAGCTGTCCCGTTTGATCGCTATGTGGATGCAGCTCATCTACAGGACTATACTCAAACCGTCTGTGAGGATTGCTTTAGAAAGTATGTACCACTTGTATTTTATCAAAACTATCAAATTGGAATTCTGTTATGTTTCGCATTGACATGTATTGCATCATACCTATCATGTAAAAGTAAATGTTAGATGCCATATTCATTACTGAACATAGATACAAAGCTGATCCCTATCTTCATCGATTGCAGCACACAAATTTATGGATCTGACGACAGGTTTGTCAATTTCTAATTCAAATATTATTCGTATGTTGTTGAGATTTGCTGTTGTGTGAACCATGTAATGAAATGCTACCTTTATTTAATTATTTAATTCTATTAAAATATTGTGTGTAAATTTTAGAAAGTATATGCGTCATTCTTGAGCCTTTCACGTGCGCTTGTTATCATTTAGTTATGACACAACGTCTATGAACGTCAAGCACACACACAGAAAGTAGATTTAATTATCTGCGTTTGGATTGCATTGCTCTGAGTAGCCCTGTAAGCTTAGAACTTGCGCTCTGCCCTGTGTGTACAAGATTACAAGATCAGACTGAGGTCATAACTTCTTGAGTAGAGCTCTTGAAGACAAAGCCATCATCTCTTAATCACGCAGTGTCTATAAACACTAATACGCACACAAGATGTAAAATCTGAAATTAAAGTTCAATGACATTCATTTAATTTTAATTTTCTCTAGTGCAGTCTTAATTTTCTCTCTCTGAAGTGCAGTTTTTTTCTAGTGCAGTCCTTTAGAGATAGGACTGCACTATTTTATGCGATCTTAAAACTTGCTCTCTGAGCTCTATGTTTGCCGAGATGAGACAATTAGTGGATATCTCGGAGACAAAGATATGCTAATTATCTCGTTATGACACCGCGTCTATAAAGCCGTGCCCACACACACAGAATGTTCGATTTATTTGTTATCTGCAGACTTATGGAGTTTTTGAATCAGGAGTTGTCAGCAGTTAAAAAGGAACTATCTGATTCACGATCAGCTGCCTATATCTCAGAACAGAAGAATAACAGCGTGGGGTCGAGGAAGATTGAAAGAAAACAATCTGTGAATTATAAAGAGCAGGAGAGATTGATCAGCCAGGTTGCCATTGACAGGTAATACAAATAACTTAGGAAACAACAGTAGTTTCGCTAATCAATCTATTAAGTATTATTCACTAAAATATTTGATTAATCTGTAATTGTTTTACCTCTGTTACGATGTTCAAAGAATAGTTTAATGTAATATTAAGATCCTTCCGTTTCTTTCACACCTAATGCCATTGAATTTTTTTAATTTAGCCATCTGTTATTTTCTGATAATATATTTTCACTATGGGGTTTACTTCCATATAGTAAAACTTTATCTGTAGTTGTACAATATGCTATTAATTAATTGACTGATCGATTAAATCAATGCTTTCTTTGCCCTGGGTGTGCACAGCCAGCCCTGTGGCCAGTGGGATTTATAAAAGTGATTCATTAAGAACGGAAAGAATCGTAGCAACTCGAGGTCGATAAGATGGAAAGAGTCGCGAAAGCAGGCCGCATTAAACCTTTGCAGAGCGATTGAGAGCTCCTGCCAAGAAAATGGGTCTCTCGCTGATGCCGGCCATGCAACGAAATCTGTCTGCTGATGCCAGACATTGATGGATTGATTGGTTGATTGATTGATTGATTTGATTGATTGATCGATCAATTGATTGATATGCAGAGTTCTGCTAATGGGAAGGTTTAGTGGAGGCATCTGTGAACTGAGTTCTAATTTACTGCTGTGTATGAGCAATCAGCTGGGGGATGAAAAGTCTGCTCTTAGCAGGTTTATATTTTTGTAATTAATAAATAAACTTTATTTTGGCATGAAAGAGTTCAATTTACCAACCATGTGAAGATTATCTTTTAATAGGATTGAGTATTAATAACAGCAAAGCAGCTTACTAATGCTTCAATACTTCATTCATATGGCCATCCAGTTAGTGGCGTCTACCAATTGGGGGGGGGGGGGGTTGGGAGATCAATATCCATAGGAAACGG
>JAQFZF010004377.1:0-10610 GCA_034695365.1 Enchytraeus norvegicus
ATATTTCAATGAAATTTGGTACGAATGTGTTAAATTGGACCCTGGATGATACTAGAAATTTATATTACAAACAGACCTCAGATGGCGAAATTATTAAAGAAATTTGTAGGGAGTCCATTTTTTGGGCGCGCCCTGTATAGTCTACAGTGCCTACGTGTATCGATGAAAACTAGAGTTTAGCATCCGTATCGCCATTAGATCTAATCGATGATAAATAATAGCATTAATCGATGTGCAGTTGAACGTACACAGAACTGAAGTTGACCCGGTGAAAGAACAGTAAAACTAAACGAGGCTAAAGTGAAACCAAAGAAAAGTCATTTAACGGGAATAACGAACAATTTTGTACTTTATATTTTGGTACTCTGAATGTCATTGTGAAGGTTAAGTAGCATCGTTGTCTGTACAATGTAAGATCACTAAGATGCATAAAATATTATAATAAGTAGATTTAGGATGCGATCTATGCAAAATGCCACAACAGTGCTAAATGGACAATGGAGAGTCAAGTAACCATGAAGCAAAAAGTCACAATCGGTGTGGCAGAATAGACCATGGAGTAGGCCTGGCCTTTACGACGTGCACAGTTGCGAAAATTACAATCTCTCAAATGGTTAGTTGGAAGGCCCAAATTACACATTATTTCTCAAGGTCTACATCTCGCTCATGAATGAGCACACCCTCGATCCACAAATTGATCCAATCACAATGCTTTGTCGTATCAAATATAAAACTGATATAATTCCGAATAGACAAATTTGGCTTATAAAGTGGTTTCTCATTGTTTTACTTCATTAGTGTCGGTGTTGGCATACATTTGGCTTGAAATGTCGTCGACATCGCCTTCGGATGAGAAAACGGACGTTAATCAATGAGGATTTAACATCCGGTTCCTCACCCGAAGGCGATGTCAGGGACTGGATGAGGACGCTAATCAATGATTATTTTAACCTCCGGTTTCTTATCCAAAGGCGATGTCAGGAAAGTCCCAAGCGGGATGCGCAACTAAAGAGAGCAGCCAACCACCAGAACACTCCTGCAAATACACAAGCCGAAAGAGAAATCGAGATCCAAAACAGTGCAAGTCTGTTATCCAGGGCAAGAAAGTCTGCTTGAGCAGATCTAGGGTGTGAAGAGCTGAGTTTTGAGCTTGCCCTGGAAAGCAGTAACACATGTACAAGATAGCAAATCGTGTGGCAAAGAATTCCATAGTGTTGGAGCAGCGAGTTTTGTATTGTACTATTCTGAAGGAAATAGGGCGTATGTTGTTTAGTTAATTTTTCAAATCAAATCAAATCAAATAGCGGTTTAACGTCCGGTTCATCATCTGACGACGATATCAGGGACATTAACTAAATATGTTTAGTTATTGTTGTTTGTTTAATTTTAGTTGGTATTGATGCCAACTAAAATTCACTGCAGACAACTCTCTTCAAAACATCATCAAAATTCGCGATTACGGAGGTCTGAGAGTCTGAGACTCGACCTGAAGATTTACATACGTAGTCAAAAGTAAATCTTTCATTCGGCACTTTACATTGCAATAGATAAAGCACAACATTTTATGCTTAATGAATTTATTCTATTATACGATCGTGTTCGTTTATATGACTATTTTATGTAAGTCACTTTATAATGAATACTTAACATGTCAACTTACTCTTTGTATATAAGCATAAGGCGAGTCTACAAAAACGTGCAATAGCGGTACTAGCAGGTAAATGTGCGTGATAAAATAAATCTCGCTAAAATTTATTATATAAATTATGACAAACATTAAAGTACATTCATGTGTATGATATAAAAGCAGTTTGCCGAGTAGGATATCTTTTTATTTCTCTGCTTGCTCTGGCAGGTTCAAGGCAAAGATTCTCACACAGATTTGAAGTTAAAGTTGAAGATGCTAATTCTCGGCACTTTCTTTGATCATACCTGTCCTGATGGAATAGCCTTGTCGTAGAACAAGCTATATTTATTTAAGAGACTCCTCAACACGTTGTCAAATAAAAGTTAAATTCGTATGTCTAGCTGGTTTATTTTTGACGTCGTGGACTTTCCGACAAATCGTTCGGGATTCAACTTCCGGTAGAGCCGATCAGAGAGAATCACAGACGTACTAGTGGGGTGATTGATCACTGCATAGCGCACAATGGGTCTTAAATTAGGATTTGATGCTTCCTGACCAATATTCCGTTATTATAATTATTATTATTAAAAATTATAAATTAGTAGTACGTATAATCATAAAAATATTGCTACAAAAATTAAGGCACTTACCAACAGTGCACATAATGATTAGAATGGATGAATGACGCCGCAAGGAAGTCCTTGTTGCATCCGATAATCCGGAAATACGAAATAAGATCTGATTGAGAAAGTCATAAGGGCCGGGGTAGGAGAGCTCCCATTTCAAAGCTTGAAGTATCACAAGTTCACTCTCCTAAACAGTAATAATAATATTTAATAATTGATAATAATAATACTATACACACTATTAAAGGTTTAATGGTTTCGACATAGGTAATGAGATTCATTTTTAATTTTTTTTATTAATCACATCGCACAAGTATATGAAAGTCAAGAAATCGAAGCATAGAATGTGTGTGAATGGAGATAAAGGCCACAAGTGGCACTTACATTGAACATTGTTAATAATATAAACAATGCATATTTAAACTCCTGTAGACCTATAAATTCGGTAGTCCAATTAATAACAGACTTCAATATAGACGCTATCTAATATTTTTATATCACATTTTGGACACCTTGCATTTGACTGGAATGTTGACATAAAGTCGTCAAACTATGCAAAACAACCGGCTGACAATAATAATTCATGGCTAATTTCCTATTCAAATGTATTAATTAAACGAAACATTGCTATAGTTGCACAGTCTACTTGGGATGTCCCTGACATTGCCTTCGGGTGAAGAACCGGGCGTTAAATTCTCATTGTATTGTATTGTATTATATTGTATAAAGTTCTATAGGTCACTATTTTCTCAATAATATCTGATTACCCTAAATTCCAGATCTTCTTGAATTTGAACCCTAAACCTTTGACTTACTCCTACGATACTACTAGTACAGCAATACTAATTACTGAGCCCATATCCTAATCTCCTCGTCCCTGACATCGCCTTCGGGTGAGGAACCGGACGCTAAATCCTCATTGTATTGTATTGTATTGTATCTGAAGGATGAGTACTGCTTACAAATGAAGAAATTTTATATAGGATGAAACAACGAAAAATATAATAAATGCTGTACGGAACAGGCAGATGAGCTTCTTGGTTCTTGGCCTATGTTTTCTGATGAGGAATAAAAAAATAGAAAGCATAATCATACGCGGAAAATTTTTAGGAAATGTTGCAGAGGTAGACAAAGCATTACCTATACAAAGAGTCTTTGGATGACTATTAATAAGTGATAAGTGATTGTATGTATAAGTGATTGTATGATAATAAGGATAAGGGATTGGATGATCGCTAAAGAATGATCAGAACCGCAAGAGAACGAAAGATGTGTTAAACCATGACCTTCTGCGCCGGGAAAGGGCAGAAAACCTGAAAGAAGAAGAAGATTCCATACCATTAGGTCGCTGGCTGTTATCGACCAGTCTGTGTACATAACGAGATGTCTGGCGCTGATGGGATTCGAATCTTTGAACTTTGAAGCAATGAACATGCACGTTGCCGCTAGGAGCTGCAGTTGAGTTCGCTTGACGGCAGCTATTTGAGTTAGAACACGATCGAGGTAGTTAATGGCTGTCACTATCACGTCCTCGTGACACTCCTGTTCGTCACAAACCTGAAGTAAACATCATAAAAAATAAAATTACAAAATTAAGAATAAATCTACTCATAATTAATTCTAAAATTATCTTAATTTAACTAATTTATACTGGTTCATAAAGATAAGGATATCATGTGACACCAGCCTTAATCACAGAATCATAATATACAGTGGTGTAGCGAGGCAAAGTGCCGCCTAGGGCGAAATTTTTTTTACAACTTTTCTCACATTTTGGGAACTGATGACTTTTGTTTTGCTCGCTGCGCTCGCTAGCAATAGATTATTGTTGTATTTTCACAAATGCCGCCCCTTTTTCCGAAAATGTCGCCCTAGGGCAACTGCCGCCTGGGGCGGCCGCCCCCTCCCCCCCCCCGTCGCTACGCTACAGATTATATGAAATTATTAATAAAATATATTGAAAATTGACACAAACATGTGCAACGTTAGTTATCATTCAAGTGCTACGGCCGGCTCCAGGAGTTGAATTAAACTCGGCGACAAAGTTGATCTAAAATGGTTTCATAGCCTCTGCTTTCATGGCATTTTAGTCAACTTATATCCGGCACATAAACAGAGGTGTTTCTGAAGGGTGGCCACCCCAGGGCTCAAAGGGCTGGCCACCCCAAAAATGAATTGTATCCTTTCTACAATGTATGCTTACATCTAAGAAATGTAACTTATGGGCCCCAACAAATTTGCTTTGCCACCCCTCTGGCCACCTCATTCTGCATAAGCCAGAATCGCCACTCCACATAAATAAATGAATCGGATCTTAAAATAAAACATAAAATAAATATTCAATGCTCTCAGTTACTCAATTCAAAAGTAGATAAAAAATATATGACACATGGCGCTCAATCGTTTTGTCAAATACCATCTGCTTGGTGCTAAATTATTTTGTTCTGAACTAGACTACATTCATTAAACAAATAAATGTTTATCAATGGTTATATTCGTGTTATATACATTAATACTTTTAAACTTGTATTGAGCACAAGAATTAGCCCGCGTTTAATAATGTACATAACATAGGCGGTTCTTATATAGTAGAATAAGAAAGAGATCATCAAACATTTTGTACAAAATAGAAAGGAATTCCATTTACAGGAGATGTTATAATAGACTCTGAGTCAGGCGTTCATCGTGTAAGTACAGAGATATTAAACAAGATCGTCTCACGACGTTACCCACCATCTTCATATTTCACCTGCTCGATCCAGAAAGCCTTTATTAATGTCATGAACCCCATTATGTAATATGAACCAGCGATATATGCCAGGCGTAACGGCACGACAAGGCTTTGAATACAGGCGCAGATTTAGGAGGGGCCGACGTGGTGCAACAGTCCACACTCGATTTGAAAATTATTTTAATTTGACCCCTTCAAATACAAATTTCTGACCCTTGCCAACCCCCCCCCCCTCGATTATCCTCGATTTAACCTGGTCCCGTCGAAAAAATGTTGAGGAAATTTTGCCCCCCCCCCTCTAAAATTTCAAAATCCGCCACTAATGAAATACAACAGTCGGCTACGATTAAATCTCATGGGATATTGTGCATAGCGTCAGTGTTTTGATTTCTCTATGTCTAGAGTTGGGTTACTTCAGTGCTTTTTTAGATATCATGCATAAAATAGACTATTTCAGTAGTCCTATGTTGAAGCGCAGAAACCTACAATAGAGCGCAATCTGAGACGTAGATCTTCATACGCTTAAACTTAATCTATGAAGTTTATATTTAACATTTATAAACATCTGCCGACACGATTTTGCAGACATTACGGCAGACATTTTGTTGAAAATGCTTCTGTGTCAGTAATGTCTGCAATCGACAAAACCTGTAATTCTACTGCAAGCAATGAATACGAACAGGGTCACGCATATAAAAGACATCGGCACCAAAAAAGAGCATCCCCCCGTCCGCATTTGTCCAATTGAACCAATTCTGCAAGACCAAAAGGAGACCTTTACGCCGATATAGATTGGATAATTCGCAACACACTCAGTTGTTAGATAGGGACACACACTTTGCATAGAAATAAAAATAAATCTAGCAAATAAGCCTATTGCGCGAAACTGAGCTTACTTGGACATGTTTTGAGAAATAAATTAAAAGAAGCCTTAATTAAAAGAAAGTATAGAGAAAAAGCTCTGCAGAGGGAGACAAATAATGGTCTAGGCCTACATGTAAATCGAAAGTCTCTGCGATTGAATGGATCTACAGGGTGAGTTAAAAAACCACGGGCGAAATCTTAATATCTTTGTCAAAGCTCAAGATATTCTAAAAATATTTTCAGGATATAGAGAGGAGGTTTTTCCACATCTAACCTCCATATTTGGCAGAGAAATATTAATTATTAAAGAAGTTACAGAGCTTCTACGGAAAAAGTAAAAAAAACATATTAACATAGCTTATTCAATAGCCATATTGTACAAAATGGATCATTGGTTGTTGGTTGGTTTAAAAATAAAAATTCTTTGTATATTGATTTTACACGTGACAACCGCACATGTTTGACAAACTTTTTCTCTAGGTGACGCAATTTTTTATTTTTTTATTTTTTTGCTCTCCACTCCTGCTCTTGGCCTTTTAGAATGAACACTTTGTGTCTCTCAAGTATTTCACCCCAGACGTGGTATTCGAGCGTTTTAAGCTCACGCTAGTTTGGTGGTCACTCATCCTTCTTGACGAACTCCGGACTATATGGATCGAACTCCGCTGTTCGATCCATATTGTACCAAATGGCTATTGAATAAGCTATGTTAATATGTTTTTTTACTTTTTCCGTAGAAACTCTTTTTTAATAACTAATATTTTTCGAGGTTAGAAATTTGGAGGTTAGATGTGGAAAAACCTCTCTACATATCCTGAAAATATTTTTAAAATATCTCGAGTTTTGACAAAGTTATTGAGATTTCGTGCGTGTTTTTTTAAAACTCATTCTGTATGTGTAGAAGAAACAGAAACGTTCAAAAGTGAGGACGAAGATAAATGGGCCTCCAAAATTCTATTGGGCCTCCAATGGGGCCAATTATATGCCTTAGGGGCCAACCCCCAAGTCATATAATGGGGGACGATCCGAAACACATCGGATTTAATCATGCATTTTACAATTTTAAGGGGGTTAGCCCCGGCTCTCTAAAATATCTGGATAGTTGGTTACCGTCGAGTCTAATTATTAAGAGTTCGCTATAGTATCTCTCTCTAGAGCACTGCCAAATGGCAGGTTCAGGGTACATGTTCTGAAACAAAGTCTGCTATCACGCTCACTAATGAGCACCCCATCAATCATCAAGTTGATCCCATCAAAATATCCGTTCCTTCACCACACCCAAAATGTCACCTTGTTATTGGGAATATATATTCTGACTTCCGATGCGGTTCCCGTTGCCTTCCTCAGTATGAAAATATCTGCGTTAGTCGGCTTTTACGAAACATTTGCTGTTTTCAGTTGGTCTATTTCAAGTTTCCCGGATCCAATACGGCTAAAGCTATATTATACAAACTATAGGCCTACATGTTGTTAATTGATTGATTAATAATTATAAGAATGAAGCGGTACATGCCTCAACCATCCAGCCAGCGACCGTTTTCCTCATAAAAGGTTTAAGATCTGTCTGGTATTCAAAATAGTTCGAAATCGGAGAAGGTGCGTAGTCATCGTCCATTTTAATCAAATTCTGTAGGACACGATCATCTTCCAATATCAGACAATCTATTCTAGACACTATTGGACCAGTCGCCTCAAGACAAATTAACAGGCTGTCGGCCTCCATGGAACTACGAAAATGACTGGTTTTGATAGAGATTGGGTACTGAGGTAGTTGTTTGAGGTATTCTAGTAGTGGTTGATAATGGTGAGCCTCAACCCAGCCTTTTGTTGCTTCGATGGAGAGGCGTATCTTTCCTTTCAAATCCGATATTCTTACGTGTAACTCTCGATATAAAGTTCCTTAGTGCCTTCCTCGCAGTGAAATAAATTAAAATAATCGATCAAGAAATTCTAATTAATTACTGGATGAACGAATTAATTTGATTTAATGGCCGTCAACTTTCGAAGGAGCTTTTCCTTCCGTTTTGTCACCTCCGTGTGACGTTTGGTGATATCGCAATCGTACAGCAATCTAACGATGCAGCTTCTATGAGAGGGGACGAGGCAACGTGTGTGTTGTTGCACGACACGATATCAACTGATCGCACTGATTTGTGAATGAGACCCAAAGATCTAAAGTCTGGCTGGCGGGTCTCGAGGGCGTAGGGATATTTATAAAGTGGGGAGAAGAGCCGAGAAAAAAGCAAAACATAATTCGATAGCTAACTGGTCGATTACAGAAAACAGTCAGCAAGTTAGTATGCTAGCTACTTTGTTTGATAACTTTTGCTCTTGTTTTTTAATACCCTGCGTGGTAAACGACCCTGAGCTAACAAAAATATGCTCGTTTCTTATGCGGGGTAGGTTGTACATTGTACAATGTACAATGTACATGTCGGACTATTAACGTCTCTTACATCTTGGATGAGAAATGGACGTTAAACGTTAATCATAATTAATCTATTATCATATTTCAATAATTTCACATTGTCTGTTATTTGTATTACGCTTGATTTTTGCAAAGAAAAGTAATTGAAACCAGACTTAACCTTTTTGATTGATAACTTGAAAATCAATATTGTTATTTAAAATTTAGAACGCCAATAAGTGTAAATAATAATTTTCAAATACCAAGATGTAGCCCCCTCTAACCCCACCCAGTGATGCAAAGTGCCCTGCAGAATGCAGACATGGGCCACCCTGTTCGCTAGGGCCTAAGACCCTGCAGCTAGTCGAATGCACTGCTCAGACCCTTTCATCTTTACAATCAGTCGACCTATTTTTTATAATCTCGTAACCCGCACGGTGGTTACTTGTTGAACTTCTTGTGCCTGATTACCAAGTATTAACTGAATAGCGTTTTGTCACCGGATTCCGATTCCCAATATTCTGAAAGATTTCTTTTGCCGAACCAGACCCGGTTAGGTTTGAGTATATCTAATAACGGCAAAGTTCAGAAGCGTAAACATTATTAAAACATTATTAGTACTCCGACTCGGTGGTCTATAATATAATTCAAGGCTTAAACGATATTTTGAACTGCTGTGCATTCATTGGTTGCTGAGATCAAGAAGCCATCTTTGTATGGGTCAACCTTCGACTCACCATAGTAAAGCATTAAAATACTACAGTTTTCAATAATTTTTCAAAATATCAAATAGGCTCCACATTATAATAAAAAATACACAGGATTTTTATATGATATATCTAGATTAATGTATGAACAAAGCGTGGGCTTCCGTTTCACTTTTAGCACAATCTGAAGTTTGTAATAATAAAAATGCACTACCGGTCATACTAAGCCGATACATTTGTTGCGATACGTAATATGAATTCTCAGAATAGACTACAGAATTCTTTGTAGAATATAGCTGTAACAAGTTTGTCACCAATCTTGTTACAGTAATGCTCGGTTGTGTTGAGCCCTCTTGAAGAGAAGTTTTGTGCTTCTGAATCTTGACGTTAAACATACTGAAACTGACACGGATATTAGGTAATAAACTAATTATATAAGTAGGCTAAGTATTAATTGGAAAGACTGTTGTCTCATTTGTTGTTGTGTCAATCAATCAATCAATGCAAATTTAACGTCACTTTCATCATCTGACGACGACATCAGGGACGTCTCCAACCCTGTAAAGATAACCAGTGTTTAAATTGGAAATAAGGGGCCCTGGAACTGTTAAAATGTTGAAGGACCCTGTCACTTTGGTACGAACCCGTAACGCTGAAGGTAGGGCCCCGGAACGCTGATAGGCAACTAATTGTAAATATCAGTGATGCCACTGCTGGTTCAGTTAAACCAGATCTGGTTGATTTCACTCGAAGCTGGTTTGCTGGTTTGCTGGTTTCTTTCTTTTCAAGAAGGGACAAATCTGGTTTAATTCACGGCTTTCTGGTTTACTTGCTGGTTTAATTCCTGAAAACATTATTTATTATTACAAACAGAAAAGTTATCACATGAAATTACATAATGCGAAGGAATCTTGAAATATAAGATGATTTTCTGATAGTTCAGAGGATAAAAAAAGTTTCGCTCACTCCGTTCGCGTTCAGTTTTTCACATGCCTTGTAAACGCCATGATCAGAAACGATAAACGTATTCCCAGGGATATGTTGATGCCAATATTCTTTGAATGCTTTTCAGAACTGTAGTCCCTGTGCAATATTTAACGAACATTGCGCTTCATTGTTTTGGCATACTGGAATTCTGGGATACTGGAATACTGAATTTATCATATTAAATAACACTTTTTTTGCGACATTGCATTGCTACAATAGAATATTATTGCATATGTTGCTGCATGCACTACCACCACCCCCTCTAATAAAAATAAAAATAAGGTTTATTCTCTGGTTTATTTTTTCCAGAAGCTGGTTTATTTTTAGGCCGATTTTGGATAAAAGCTGGTTTAATTCAAATTACGGTATTTGTTTTTGTTAATTGTAATGCGTGCGTGATTTTGTAATGAACAACGACAGTAGCTAGCTACTGTCATTTTTCTCTAAAAAAATATCGAATGCCATCTATCGTTTTACATAAGATACTAAATTTCTGGCAATTTTTTAAAATTATGCTTATAAAATTCGTTTTTTTTTCAACAATTGTCTTTAAATTTTGTACGTAAATTATTCCTCTCTATTTCACAATGTTGGAGAGAGGAATATCCAGTTGATTAGGAAACCATTTCCCAAATTTACCCCCAACATAGATTTGCATGTT
>JAQFZF010004378.1:0-10609 GCA_034695365.1 Enchytraeus norvegicus
CTTTTTAACACTGAATGCTAACAAAGTGCAAAATGACCATTTTAATGCACGAAATATACTGAATTATTTTTAATCGAGAGGGGAAAATCGAACTGGGGGGTCAGATCCGAACCCCCCAGTTCAATTTTTTGCTTTGAACTGGGGGGGTTGAAAACTGAACTGGAGGGGGTCAACCTCCCCCCCTCCCCCAACCCCCCGGCAATTCGCACCCTGCAGTAGCATACTAATTGGCAAGTCCAAATCAAGCATACACAATCTTCATTTTTGGATCATTAATGAGTACCGTACACCACCAACCAATCAACAACTTAAACCCATGTTTAGGCTTTGGCTTTATCTCCTTTAAAATGACGCTCTAATTCGTAGAAAATTATGGCTTCTGACGTGGTTTACCGTTGCCTTCCTTAGTGACTGCCTCAGTCGGCGCTTATGAAACATGCGCAGCTTTCGGTTGGTAGCCTACTATTTTTAATTTTTCCGGATCCAACAGGGGAACATTGGCTATAAACTTTTGTTTTTCTATTACATCAACCATTTTTATATAGTCTATATAATAGTATAATAATTACAGACGGTCTTATAATTAATCAGGCTACATAATTGACGTCCCCGATGTCGTCCTCAGATGATGAACCGGACGTTAAACCGCTATTTGATTTGATTTGATAAGACACCGTGATCTAGCCTAAAGAGTTTGGCATATCGGCTACATAGATTGAGTATGCCCTTTCAAGAAAAAGTTGGTGTTGATTGACAGATAACTTCCAAACTCGAAGCTGAAAGATGGTTCAAGAAGATTTCACGCACGTCTTGAATAAATATTTTAACGATGTGGTTAAAATGTCTGTCTCCGACAGAGAGGATGTAGAAGATGTTGTAATGAGTGGCACAATATTTCCAATACTCCAATGCATCAGCCGAATGGACAGTAGATTTAATTCTGAACCAGCATGTGTTGGCAGCGCATACCAAAAGCTTAAAGTCAATTGCGCAGATGAATTCGATATATCCATTCCTTTGGTAATTAACTCGTCTCATATAGAATATTCAACAGAACCTCTTTACATGAAATTTGCTAATGAACCTGAAGACATCTCTACGCTTCCAAATTTGAGGATCATTCAAAGCGGTGTACCATTAACAAATCCTGGAGTTGAATATTTCTCTATATTGCTCAAACATAACAGTTCGGCTCGCAATCGTTACAAGGATTTGTCATATGGGGGTTTTCTTATTCCATATAAAGTCAAGGCATGTTTTAAGGATCTACTCATCAAGGCAATTCAGGAACTTGGTTTGAAAGGTATGTATTCAGTGTGTATCTTATATAAATTTGTAAATTAATTTATCGGTTTGCATTGTGGCCATATGATTTACTCTCAGATGGTATCGGCACTACATTAAGACACATGCCTATATATGGTCTACAATCAAGCAATCAATAATTGATCAATAAACTACATTAAAGGTTTAGCATCCAACTTTTTGCTCCGACTACGATATCAGGGACGTCTCAAACAGCACTAGCAATTGGTCCACTCAGACTTAATTAGGATATCACTGGAGCGGAAAGAGAACAGGGGCTATCAATCAATAAATAACAGCCGCTCTATGCCACAGCAGCAATACATTTACAGGGACAATGGAGAGTGAAGCAAGCAGTCTTCCAACCTAAGACCACAACCGGTGAGTAGCCCTGGTCCTTTACACAAATACAATAAATTTGATTCAATGCAAAAGCAATGCAAAACAGTTTAATATTTAAGGATTCAACGTTATTGATAGATGCCTAAATTAAACTAGGCTTAAAGGCCTAGAGAAGAAGAACAATACTGTGTAGTCTTATTGTTTGATAATTATCATGGGGAATGATGCTATTGGCCCACTTCCTAAAGTAAAATCGCACAATGGGATGCCATTATAAATACGATATCTAATAGGCCCTATCTTACCGATTCATGTTATCTGTCTCTTTTATCTTGTATTCTACAATAAATGTATTTATTATAATTATAAATGTAGACATCTGTTCATATAATATTTGACACAGGTTATTGTGTCAAATATATTAGACCACGGGGAGCCTCCGTGGTGTAATGGCAGCACTGCGGCCTCTCAATCATGAGGTCGCGTGTTCAAAGCCCAGTGAAGACCACGAGTTGTAAGCCTTGGCAAGATACTTTACTCTCCATTGCTACAATAGCAAGCAATCGGTGTACATTTACCAAGACGCGCTCTAACGACTGCGCTAGCTAGCCGAATTTGGAAACGAATCCCGTTTATCTCGCCATCTGACGAAATCGATAGCATCCCCTTTTATTATTATTACTCAGATATTGTTGGAATGGATTCCAAGGCTCATGGCCCAGCTTTAACTCTTACCGTTTCACATAAGAGTTCGAACGGAACGGTTAATGACGTCAGCATTGACGTGGCAGTTGTGATTAGAGGAATGATGTCTTTTGATGAGAGCTTAACCAACTGGGCGATTACTGCAGCCAACTCTGGCTGGCCCTCTGAGAACAAAATAAGGAATGTAAAACGGTTGGGAATTAATGCTGTGCCCAAGAAAAACTTCCACTGGGCGCTGAGCTTTGCGGAATGTGAAAAGGAAGTGGTACATAAAATGGACTCAGACAGGGGTGTGAGGAAAATGGTTCATAGAATAATCAAAAGTTTATGGAGAGAAGCAACAAAAAATGATGGAAGGAATTCTAAACTAAACTCTTACATGTTAAAGGTGAGGCATTCTTGTATCCTGTTTGAGATATTTCGCCTAAGCGGTATATGATATTCTCTCTCTCTCTCTCTCTCTCTCTCTCTCTCGCTCTCTCTCTATCTTATGAGATAGGCCCATACAGGGTGAGGCAAAAAACTCATCCTGAGCGAAATCTTAATAAAAATAAATATAAATGAAACCTAATAAATCTTGTCAAAACTAAAGAGTTCGTAAAAATAATGTTAGGATCTCTAGAGGAGGTATGTTGACATCTACGTTCCAAATAATGGTTGAAAAATACTGATAAATAAAAATGTTACAGAGCTTCTACGATAATTTTCAAAAACACATTAGCAAAGCTTATTCAACAGGCAATCATTCTTTTTAATTGAATTGTGATTCTGAAGAGGACCGTTTGTTGATGCTGTTGATTCTATTTGCGTAGGTGTAAAAGTGACCGTCATCTGTTCGAATTCACGCCTGTAACTTCTTCCGGAATGCTAACACAACCAAGTCGATAGGGTCTTGTAGCAATTCTACCCAGATTACCTCCAGCACAGTATTGAATAAAATCTTGTTGGTTGGTTTCAAATGAACAATTTTATACCGCTTGAGCAGAACGACTCATACGTGGTAGTCGAGAGGTTTAAGGTCAGGTGAGTTGGCTGGCCACTCGTCCTTCTTAACGAACTACGGACTATGCAGCTCGATCCATTCTTGTGCCACAGCCATCTGAATAAGCTGTGCTATTTTTTTCATAGAAACTCTGTAACTTTTTTATTTACAAATATGTTTCGACCAAACTTGGACGTTAGATGTCAACTAACCTCCTCCAGATTTCCTGCAAACATTTGAGCAATATTTTTAGTTTTGACGAAGTTTTTGAGATTTCGCTAGGGGGTGTTTTTTGCCTCAACCTGTATATTTTTATGTTAAAATGCTACAGCTGTAGCCTAAGTTATAACTTTCATAAATTTAATAAGACGATTCTTAACAAAAATATTAGGCCATCAGCTGGATGGCACCCATTAAATTGGATTTTTTTTGCTGATAATTGAATCTATACAGTATGTAGGCCTAGTACAGAATGTAGGCCTAGTACACAGTATCTCAATTTTTACTATCGATTTTATGCATCAACTGCAACTCTTATGAACAAGCAATTTTGGGTTAGCCTATTCGAAAGTTAATACTTAAGGACGTCGTCCTAAACGTGCATACAATAAATTGGGAATTATGTCGAATATCAGTATTAGTGTCCACTCTTTAATTTGCTTATAGAATGTTTGGCTCCTACAATGCAGTGATAGAAGTTTAGACTGGAGTCCAGCATGTCTGTCAGTCAGATATGTCTACTGTATGGAGGAGCTGAGGTGGTGTGTAGATCAGGAATATCTGGCAGTTTATTTCAATCCTAAAATAAATCTGTTGTCTGGATTATCCGAGGAAGATCGACAGGGTATTTTGTATTCCATTAACGAAATGCACAGAAGACTTGAATATTTTGCAGGTAAATCCATATATGAATACGAGTATAATTGCACATATACTGTAGGCCTAAGTTTTTATGCCTAGTGGTATGCCTGTGGCTCTTGATTCTCGCGTAGTCCAAGTTTGCGTCGAAATTTTCGCAGAAGGTTTCGGTTTGGATTCCTTGTCGAGTCAATCAGACAGTAAAATATCGTATGTTCAACGGCCCAACCAAGCCATGTGAGTAGGTTTATTGAAGGCAATTAATTAATACGTTGTCCGAGTAGGTGACTAGATCAGAAGTTCCAAAAGTTTGAACACCGGTATTACGTATGATTCCATCGTATCTGTGAAGATTGGTGAGCGCAGCATAGTAAATGGCAATTGTCATCTGTGTGCTGTATCGCTAAGTTGGGGATCAGCTCCCCTGTCTTATGCTTTGTTCTGAGCATGGCAGAAACTTTAACTTTAACACGCAGGCTAATGTAACCAATAGTAAATCTATAACCTCTACAAACCCGCAAATTTATGAAGATATATTGCTAGGTTTTACAATAGAATACAATACAATGAGGATTTAACGTCCGGTTCCTCACCCGAAGGCGATGTCAGGGACGATGTCAGGGTTTTATGATTGTTTCTGACCAATAGGGACCTAAAGAGACTACCAACAACTATTTAGCCCATTTGACTTTTTTTAATAGAAAATAAGATTAACAAATAGAAAAATATTCGACGTCGGAGAAAAACCTGGACATCAGAACCGAAGAGGTTAAGACTAGCTATACATACAGATAGGTTTAGAACATCTATGGTGCAATCGTCATATGATAACGCAGGCTTTAAATTTTGATTGATCATAGACCCTACTTAATATTTAATATAGAATATCATGCCAAGGTATCTCTAGATTTTATAACTGTTCATTATTGTACAAGATACCAATATTCTAAAGCCATGCATGCTATTATCAGTAGATTCTGGCTGTTGTGCGATGGATCAAATCTATAAACACTCGCTGCATCCACACCAAGGAGTTCGTTATCTTCAAGCTTTACCGCCTCCAAGCAGAATTCGACCAGACTTCATGGCTATTGATATGACATCTCAAGCAGAGAGCGCAGATTACGAGCAGCAAGAAGACACAGAAGGGGAAGAATCGCAAGAAGTCAACCGAAACCTCATGGAAGACAACTGGAGAGATCCAGTATATAGTAGCAATAAATCTAACGACACTAACTGCAGCAGCTGCTGCTGCTGCTGCTGCTGCTGTGATATTAAATTCCTGATATTAATCATATTTGCCTTTGTGGTATTGATCATTGGTGGTATTTTTGGCTTTATCTTCAGATAATAGACAAAAAAGTTCAATGTTAACCTGACTTCTATAGCTATAATGGGGTGAGCTAGGACGATTTGCTAGATCTCTATTTTCGAAGATATTTTTTGTAAATCGGCGAATCCCATCAAATTCACTAATACGAAAATTACCAAAAATGGCTATTAACATCTAAAATTATTTACTATCAAATTTGGGAGCCCCCTTTTCTGATCTATAATATCGCTGGATATACCATTGGGGCACTGGGGCATGTGCCCCACCTCAGATTTGTGAAAACTTTATTGCAACCTATCTTCTTGGAGATTTATACTTGAACTGATTTTTCTCCATTTTGGCTTGCCACCGCTATAGGACATTTATTATGATGCTTATCGGTTTGTCTTTGGATTAATAGTGATCGATGTTGTCATCGACAACGGTAACACTCTGAATGTTGTGCAGTTACTATTGTTAATTAATTATTGTTCACATTAGATTTTGATTACAGTAACACATATCAATAGACCACAATATGTGATGACTTCGTTATTAGTGAGCCTTATAACTTTGCGCTAATAAACCGAGATTATTTGCTTTAATTAAATTATTTCGGTAAATTTCTGAAAATATGCGAATTCTACAAGTCCTCCATACTGAAAATTAATGCTAACTAGCCTATGCCTCTCAAGTCAGGTGGGGTTTCATCTCTGCTGCTGACAAGCATAAATAATTATTGCCAAGTCCAGTCCACAAGGTTAAGAGATGGGACTTGGGCGGAGGTTTGTTCTCTTCGTACATATGCCTTAGTTGCTGCTTTTGTGTTCGTTATTTTCTTTTTCAATCCATGATTAATCGTACCTTTGCCTTTTAATTGCGCGACAATCTGCTAGCGCCGGTACACGACAAACCTACAAACCCTGGGATTTTTCTTCGACCGACCTGGGACTTGAACCTGGATCACTTGCATGTG
Organism: Enchytraeus norvegicus; assembly: GCA_034695365.1. NCBI lineage: Eukaryota > Metazoa > Annelida > Clitellata > Enchytraeida > Enchytraeidae > Enchytraeus > Enchytraeus norvegicus. The sequence continues at coordinate 6,481 of JAQFZF010004378.1, forward strand.
AGGCGAACACTCTATCGATGTCGCTAAATCCCCCCAGTCTAGAATTTCCAGAACTCGAAGAACTAATACTATGTTTGAAGATGGACAAAATATTGTTCAGTAATAGTTTTGAAGCGAAATATGTTGTTATAGCCTACATAGATTACTGGGTATTAGTCATCATCAGTCATATTATAGCCTGCGCAAGGGACCCTACAGTAGAATGCGTCCTATCAATCAATAAATCAGAAGCGTTTATATAGCGCATGCAGTCTTAGCTTATGTCTCATAAATGCTTTTGTACAGTGAAGTGTAGGCCTAGAGTTGCCTAATCTCCCATTATGCCATACCCGATTGGCAGAACCTCTGCAAATCTGAAATTTGAGCGACCAAAGGTCAAATACACAGAAGGCATCGTGCAAACCACTCAGACCTTCACTTCGTCGCCTCCTACGATTGCTGAACCATTGTGCAGGCCTGCGTTATTTTCATATATTGTTTTTATGTTTATATTGTATTTCTATTATTTAGCGCAAACTTGTGCATCTGTCAGGATGACCTTGACAATGAACTACTAGTAACTAAGTTGCTATTGTGCTTTGTATTATACTAGGCTACACTGTATGTGAAATTGTGCACAACTATTGCTACTTTTAATATGTTCGGTCGCTATATTGACTCATTGGTGTATAATTGAATATATAACACATAACATTACGTATGTTATGTGTTGGTTTATTCTCTGCAATGTGTGCATGTGAATTATGTAAAGTATAGAGATGCCTTGGCATAAAATACTACATCAAGCCATAACCATAAATTGTTTAACCGTACATGTAGATTGATTGTTGTAACATCTGGATTGATTTAATTGCAATTCAGTTTATTTTTAACAATATTGCATTTGAAGCTTTAAATTGAAATAAAAAACAAATAATATTCAAACTTTATCATAAAGTATGCCTACAACAAAATACTGTGAATATAATAGGAAAACCATAAAGGATTGAAAACTGATCAAAATAGGACATTTTACGCAGGGCTCCTACAACCGTTGTTCATGTGCAAAAGGTAGGCTAACTGTGGATCACAACTGATGAAAAAGCAATAATTGATAATAACTGAAAGTGAATGACAGATAACCCTCTCCCAGATAATTAAAAAGTGAATGATAGCAGATGCAGCCTACAGATACGAACACGAGGTGGGGTGCTAATAGGGCCGGCGCCAGACCAAACAGACGGGGGGGGGGGCGAGCATATTTCTGGGGGGCTAGATTTTCGTGCAAATTTTTAACGCTTACGCGCTTTACGCGCTTTCACGCTTTATGCGCTTTATTCAAAACATTGCGCGTAGGGCGAACGACATTTTTTGGGCTTTCGCTTCGCTTTTACGATTTTGAGACATTTGAGAAAGCACGCAGAATAAAAAGTTTTAATTATGGTCCCCCTTCCACCAATTTATTTCTTAGGCAAATGAATTTGATTGACATACTATTATATAAACAACCAGTATTAAACTACTTTAAGTTGTTTAATAAAAGTTACTGATATATCTATCTAGTGCTCTGCCAAGTGGCAGGTTCTGGGAGTCCAATTCTTCCATAACTCTCTATCGCTAGCTTTTCGTTTCATGACATCATATGTTCCACCTCCTTTTAGATCATCTAACATTCCTCTACGGCTTCGTCCTCGTCCTTTTCTTCCATCAAACTTTCTTTCTATAATCTCCTTCATCATGCTTTCACCACGCAAGACATGGCCAATCCAATTCTTCTTCTCAATATAGTTTCTATTAACACTCTAGTTTCACTAACCCTATTTAGTACCTCTTCATTTGCTATCTTGTGTTCTGTGAAGATATTTTTTCAATTCTTCTCCATATCCACATTTCAAAAGCTTTCAGTCTCCGCACATCTTCCTTACGCAACAACCACGTCTCAGCTCCATACAACAGCACCGACCAAATAACTGTCTTTATGATTCTCTTCTTCGTTATTAACTTCATTCTCCTCGAGAGCAATTCTTTCTTTTAGTAAAAACATCTTGTCAATGGCTATTCTTGTTCTTAGGCTATATCTACCTCACATATTCCGTCTTCAGTAAGTTACTGATATATTCATGAAATAAATTCATTCACCGAGAAAAACGGGGGGGGGGGGAGAATTAAAACTGGGGGGCCAGCTTCCCCCCCGGGCCCCCCTTGGCGCCGAACCTGGATGCTAATCCAGAGGACTCTGGGTTACAATTTGACTCCTTCTTTTGTCACCTGCAACAGCAGAAGCCTATCTCCCATTTTATGAGGATCTTCCATGGTGGGATCTCCGCAGGTGGATGGCGGCTTATAGCATCACTACATGTGAGGCACTGAGGCACGTGCCCCCCCCCCCTCAAAATTTTGAGACAAAACATTTTACATTATTATTATTATTTTGAAATACTGGTTAAGATCATGAGGAACCGTGGTGAATCTAGAAAATTCTGAGTGGGGGCCAAAATTTACAATGAAGAGTCCAAAAATTATATTTGCTCGCTCCGCTCGCAAAAATGACGCGCTTTATTAACAACATTGCGCGTTAAGCGAACGCTATTTTTCAGGGGCTCTCTTCGCTTTTGCATTTTTTCAAACTTTGAAAGAACGTATGTACAATTTTTTCTTCACCCCCCCCTGAACCTAAATCTTGGGGACGTCACTGTCGGCTTAATATGTCATGCTCGAAAGGCTGCCATGACGATAACAGGTGAACCCGGCGGCCCTCCTAGTGAGAGGATAGAGGTTGTCAGCATCACAGCTGGGATCCTAAGAGAGCAACAACACAGTAAAAGATAGTAAATGACAATTGGTAGCCTAACAAAAGATGGAAAATTATAGATTACCGTAACCATTAGCAGCAGTTAGAAAAACATAACAATGAATAGCCCTACAAAACATTGTTAATATTTATTGACAATCTGTAATTTGGACTAAAGGTAGGCCAATATCATAATGATGTCAAATTGTTAACAATTGTTTTGCTCATTTGTAATTTTTCTTATAATATATGATACGTAAATTAGAAGGTCTCTATCTCTGAACTTGAAGGCTAACTTGAAGCTAACGCAGAAATTAACGTCAGTCTCGCGACCTAAAGGTTACATCAGTGACGGGAGATCCCTGGGATACCAACCATGCACTTATTGAACCCGATTCAGACGCTTAATGAACTAAGTACGCCATTGTCCCTCATATCGTGTCAGATGATGAAGCGGACGTTAATCCGTATTATAGATTATAGGGTACCATATTGTACTGCATTAGCCCCAGCCAATGGCGTACTTAACTGCAGCGTATGCCATGCAATAATTAACTGGTTACTTATTCATGTTCAAGGCTAATTTGTTACCAGAATTATAGCTAGATAGTGATTAAAGTAGGTAGTTTTGAGGAAAAGCATTGTGCTTCTGATTTAAATATTAAGCACACTCAAACCTCTAACAGTAGGAGGGCAAAACATACACAAGGCCTACTGTAAATCAATCAATCAATCAATATGAGTTTAACGTCCGTTTCTTCTTCTGACGACGATATCAGTGGCGTCATTTCAAATTATATGTCATACATATAAAATAATTTAATCGATCGATAAAACAACTATTAATTAAGGTCACTCAAAATGTGTCAGTTGCTGCGAACAATATTTTAAAGAGCTGTAAATACTGCTCACCTTTAGTGACTAAATTAATTATAAGAACTCACAAGAAACTCAAACTAGGCCTACAGTTCGATTTACTAAATTACTCCACAGAAGCTACGGGTGTTAGTTATAAAAAAGGCAAATTTTAAGTTAACAAATATTGTGATATTGAATCTTTTATTGACCGTAATAACTTGTTCAAATTGATATCGGCATTCTAATGTTTGCATGTATTTTTATGTTCAATCAGCTATAATAAATTAGGCCTTAGGCCTATAAAAAAATAAAAACAGAATTAAACATCCAAGCGCATCGTAAGGCCTACCTATCTATCTAGTGTTCTGCCACGGGGCAGGTCCCAGGCAAAAATTCATACACACTCAACTATTTAGCTCTTTACTGAGCACACCATCGACCAACCTAATAAGTCCGTCTCATCACAAAGGCTTTGCCTTTTCCACACCTAAAATGATGCCT
>JAQFZF010004379.1:0-10609 GCA_034695365.1 Enchytraeus norvegicus
AATATTTTCAGGATATATAGAGGAGGTTTTTCCACATCTAACCTCCAAATTTGGTCGAGAAATATTAATTATTAAAAAGTTACAGTATTTCTACGGAAAAAGTTAAAAAAACCATATTAACATAGCTTATTCAAATAGCCACGATACAATATGTTGGTTGGTTTAAAAATATAAAAAATAATACTATTGGTTGGTTTAAAATTAGAAAATTCTTTCCATATTGCTTTTACATGTGACAACTGTACATGTTTGACATACTATTTCGCTAGGTGGCACAATATTTTTTTTTGCTCTCCACTCCTGATGGAGTGCTTTTGGCCTCTTAGAAATGAACACTTTGTGCCGCTCAAGTATTTCGCCCCAGACGTGGTAATCGAGTTTTGAGCTCACGTGAGTTCGATGGTCACTCATCCTTCTTGACGAACTCCGGACTATGCTGTTCGATCCATATTGTACAACGGCTATTTGAATAAGCTATGTTAATATGTTTTTTTTACTTTTTCCGTAGAAACTCTGCAACTTTTTAGTAATTAATATTTCTCAACCAAATTTGTAGGTTTGATGTGAAAAAACCTCCTCCATATGTCCTAAAAATATTTTTAAAATATCTTGAGTTTTGACAAAGTTATTGAGATTTCGCCAGTGGATTTTTTTTAAAACTCACTCTGTATATTGTACAATGCACAATGCACATACTTATTTGATGAACGTCAGTAGGTGAAATGTTTAAGCACTCAGATTACATATTTTATATTGGCTGCAACTATACTGCTTTTATAACAAAAGGGCATCATATCTACGACTAACAAATCATTTCTACGCATAACTTAATTTAATTTTTACTAAATTACTTTAAAATATTACATTTTATATATAATACATGTATTTGGACCTTACATATATTACCCACATACACGTATCAGTGAAACATTCAAGTCGGTAAAATTGCTTAATATCCAACTTTTTCATAAATATTTATAATTTCACAAATTCAGTAATGTAATATTTTCATTTAATATAGCATATAACTTAACTTGTTCATCACATTAAATGTATAAATATACTAGCAATTAATAACAAATACCATGATATCTAATTGTTCAACATTTGACGCCAAAGGACTCAATTCTCGGTCTTCCTATGAATCCATACGCCAGCCTTTTGCTTAATCCATTATTTTCAAACATGAGAGATGCACAAGTTTATTGAGAGTTATATAATCAGAGATCACACTGACTAATCATATCTTTACAATACACAGCTCTGATGGCAACAATCTCGGAAGCTATGATTCGATCAATTGACGAATCTACTGTAAGATCTGCCAAATTAAATCAGTACTCTACTTTCTATTCAACTAATAGCCAACATCTATGGCAATATTTGTCCACAACCAATATAATAGTTACTGTGCAGAATGAAAATCAAGCAGAGTACTGACAGCACACACACAAAACATTAATCTACATGTGGCCTATTTTGTTGTATATTAAGGGATTTTACGCCCATTTTCACATCAGTGGATGACGACATAAACTTAATTATAATTTCTGAACTCTCAATGTTTATAGAGGCTAAAGCTACGAGCCAAGGCTTAGAATTAATTTCTTTCCAAGAAAGCTTCACCAGTGATGGATCGAGCCAGTGTCGCAGATCAAGCCAGAACATGAACCATAAAACTCTGGCAAGAGGACAGAAAGTGCTACCTACTATACCAAATGGCTCGGCCACTGCATGGATACATAAGCTACACTTCCAAACATTTTTAGATATACGGTAACTTAAAATAAAATCGGAATGAACTAATCGGAATATTAAAACTATCTTGATATACCAGATATGTCAGTGAAGGAAATCAGCGTGAATGCATTCTTAAGACAAATATACATTGTACTAAGACCGATAGTTATTACAGATTTCTTTTGTTGAATTTTTTATTAGTTAATTTAAAAAAAAGGAAATACTTAAAACAGCTTTATGCACCACATATTTGGAAGAGATTACTAGTACAGAAAACTCTCACCATAAAAAAGAAAACATAGAAATTCTGAGCAAACATATAATAGATCTCAAATTATATGCAAACAGACACTCATAAGCCTTATAATAAACTCATGTAGACTCGTTGGTCATTACAGAATACACCGTTATTTCAAAATCTACTACAAACCAAAGATATAGAGGACAAGATTTGGCTCCTCTGACATCTTGTGGCAGCAGAAAACAAGAACAGGAACAAGCCAGGGCACGCCCATCAGTAGCAAGTACAAAATAAATCAGCTGTTTGCCATTAATTAATAATCTCATTATGTTCTTTAATCTGTGCCAAAACTTGAAAAAATAAGTTTCGTATCGATTGAGGGTTTTATAAAATAAAATAATTAATTACAGCAAAAAAATGTTATATACTGCAAAATTGATATAATAATTATTTAATTCAATAATATTTAACGTAGAAATCATTTGTCATCTGATGATTGTTTCCTTTTTTTGTTTTGGTCAAAATTGGTCTAAATAGTGTTGGTCATTATCTTTTGTGCTTAAAATGCAAAAATTCTAGCCGGCAACGTCAATGAACGTCTAGATAATTAATATAAGGTCTTGGAACAAACAGATTAAAGCTTTATTTTTTTAATCGCTAGTTACTCGAGTGCCGAGATTTTCACAGCTATTCACATATCCTAAAAATTATTTTCTACTTAGCAGAGTTTAGTTTCTGCACTACCAATTAGCATGATTTTCACATGCACCTACATTAATCGTTAGTAGACGTTAAAGTTAACACAACATTGCTTTACTCATGTTAGACTTTATTATTAGAAGCACGTGAAAGCTAAGCATATATTTCACACCAGTTTCCTCATTGAAGGATGATGTCAGTCAAGGGCCCAACAGTAGCAATAGCAATTATGCTTCAAGATCAATGCGTTAATTATAGTTACCAAAACACTGCTAATCAGAGGCAAAGCCGTAGAACACAAGAATCTGATAGTAGTAATGTAACTATTTTGTACCTAACATATTTAATATTTATACTCTGTCAGCCAGTACATTACAAGAATCATATTGTCATGTTAATAATCTGAATTGCGTGCTCAACAGGAACTGTTATGAATATCGCCACATATAGTGTGAAATGCAGCCATATATTACGTAGAACAACTAAACTCATTGCAATATAATAAACTGGTTGTATTTTACTCAGTTCGTATACAGAATATACTTAAAAATAATCACATACGTACTATACATGCATAATATAGACATATAATAGGGCTGCTCAATAGAATCATTCACTGCTAATACACCATAGGAATGTGATGCAGGAAAACTTAACCGCCACGAAACGTCTTTTCTGAGTGATAATGGTATAATCAAATATGGAATTTTCTAGATGATTGCTCTCAATTTGAGCAAAAGAACCATAGTGGAAAGAGATTAATCAATAGCATGCAACACACTCTTACAGTTTTAAAATAAGTACGGGAATGTCACAAATATAATTTCATAACACGAAACAACATTATTACACGGAATGAAAATACACACCCACTACTACTGTACGATAACAAGGATAATTTCACCCAAATATATACTCAAATCACTACATTAAAAATATTCATATATACGATTATTTTTGGTACAAACGAGGCAAACTAAATAAGGCCACAACGGGAATTTTTCATGTAGGACTCTTACATTTCTGGAATATGCAAAATATAAATAATAATATGGCTATTCAAAGACGTAACTTTTTGCAATAAGGTACAATATATTAAATTATGAATACATCTATCTATCTATATTTATGTTACTAGTAAACTACTCACAGTTTACATTTTAACTAACACAAGTATTAGCAATTAAATTAAGTTAAAATAGTCATACTTAACTTATTACAGGTATGTTAGCATGCACAATTCTAAGCAATCAATATACAGCTAGAAAGCAGACGAAATATATTTGCACAAAAACAGGACAGCATGGATTTACAATACAATCCTGCGGCACTTGGTCGTTGAGTATGATAAATAAGAAGGCTAAATGTTAAATATTATACATGTACGTCTCTTTGTGCTTGTGTTTATGTCCATGTTAGCATGATATTCTGAGTGAGCAATTGTAATTTAAATACTTGCGTGCATTGTGTGTAGCAAGGATGACTGTGAAATCTGTGCATGAGTGTGTTTGCTAATAGATGATTTACTTGCATTTCATATAATGAAATTATGTATCAGATGAACAAATGTATTTGTATGTAGCTGTGTGTGCATTTACATTTAAATGTATGCTTTGTCAGAATGTATGCCGTGTCAGATTGTATGTTGTTTCAGAATGCATGCTATGTAATATTTGTATGCTGTGCCAGACTGTATGCTATGTCAAATTGTATGCTGTGTAAGAATGTGTTCATGTATTGTGCGAATGAAAGTACAATGCGACATGTTTGCTATAATATGCAGTTTATACAACAATATATTAAATACTAGAATGCGCACTTTTCGTAGACCATTTCAAGCACAATAATGGATTGATAGAATTGAAGGTGTGTCTGAAACGAAAGTGCACATTCATGAATTGAAGATACAGAGAGCACGCGAGAGAGAGAACACTACCTTGAAGCACAAATCCTGTCAAACATAAAAATACATTAATTACAAATTAATTTATAATATCTTCTTTTTCATTATGTACCATATCCAGTGTGCGATAATGGTTCTCCAACGTGTCTATCTTATGTTGAACACAGTATGTTTATCACTGTTATATTCTTTATTTCTTCCTCGGGTGGATCGTGCCACTGGCTCCTGCCAGTGGCATGATTTGTTAGGTTTCCGACTGCAGATCATTATGTGCGGGGTTCGAATCCGAGGCTCGCCCGTCACTGATGTGACCATAAGGACATGAAACTGACGTTAATTTGGGCTATAGCTTTTAGGTAACTGGTTTCCCATCAAAATATTATATATGTTTGCAGTGGCCTGCCCCTACCTCTAATACCTTGAATTTTTCCATTGAGTATCAAATCTTAAATTACCTCTTCCTCATTACATGTAGCAAAAATTCCAAGTTGTTGTCTTCTAATAATGATTTTCATAAATTTCCTTGTGGTGTTGGCTATACACAAACTGTTTCGTGAATGTATTTGATATGCTTGTGTCCTGATACATATATGCTATACAAAGCATTCTTCTAACAGACAACATTTCCATTGCACATGCTAATTTATAATATATAGGCCTAATAATAAATTTACTAAAATAAGAGTTTAAAAGATATGTTTCTCATATAATGATGTTGTCAGGGCAGTAGAGTAAGAGAACTATAAAATTCATTCAACTATCGAGCAATGATTTAAAGGCAAAACATGCACTGCAGAAAGTAGCATTAGTATTCTGCACGAGTAAATTGGCTAGTAAATTAGTAAATAAAATGCTAAAACAAATCTAGAACAGTAAATAAAAATAAGATTGCATAATATAATTTATATAATATATAATATTTTTTAACTTTCAACTTTAGGCTATTTTCAGTTGTTGCTGTGTTTCTTTTAGCTATTCATTAATTAATCATGCCTCTACAATACTCACACACAGGCTATTAGCTGACATGTTTCTATTCGTCATTCTGATCCTCATCCTCGTACATCGCCAGCTTCTCCTCGAGGAACTTTATTCGCCTCTCGTGACCCTTGGCGATGATCTTAAGCTTTCTTACGTCGTCCAGCAAGCCTTGAATATCAACACCCTACAGCAAAAACACACAATCTTGAATATCAACGCCTACAGCAAAAACACACAGAAAACTTCCAACATATTAGTACACAATTGTGTCCATAACTTCAGGACCCTGAGCCTCACAAAAAAGCCGACACAGACTCTTCCATAGATGAGATTGGCAGGGGGCCCATGCCATCAACTTCAACAACCGCAAAGGTTTTAATGTACTTAGCAGTTGTCAATGACCAATGACAGTGCTTCAGGTTCTCATGTGAGTTGTAACCAGCATGAGAGATCACGTGTACTTACAAAGTACATGTGTACTTACAGAGTGCATTTGGACTTACAGAGTGCATTGTACCTGTGGAATACAAAGAGTTCATTGCACTTACAGAATAGCCTACATGTTAGTATTGTGTGCTTCAAAGTGGCAGACCGATGACAGCGCCTTGAGAATTATCATGTTGAGTTGTTACCAGGCATGGGAGATTATGTAAACTTACAGAGTGCATGAGTACTTAACAGAGTACATGTGTAATTACAGGTGGCAGACCGATGACAGTACCCTGGGAGTTCTTTTGTGAGTTGTTACCCGGGGTGGGAGATCCTGTGTATTTACAAAGTACATGTGTAGTACTTATAGAGTGCATGTGTTCTTACGCAGTGCATGTGTACTTACAGAGTACATGTGTACTTACAGGTGGCAGGCCAATGACAGCGCCCTGAGAGGAGTTCTCGTGTGAGTTGTTGCCCGGGGTGGGAGACCCTAATGGCTCAGACGTTGAGTGATTACTGCTGGCTTGCGACAATGGCTTTCTAACTGAACCAATTTTTACTATACCGGTCTTCTTAGTGGCCTTGTAGCCGTCCCTCAGTGAAATCTGTTATATACATTAATGTCAACAACTATTTAAACATAAGTGTCAACATATTGCACAACTATTACAAACATATATGTATTTGTAATCAAAGATTTCATAATTATTTATAACAATTTATTGATGTAGTAAAGATCTGAAACTGTTCCTACAGAGTGCACTTCCAATTCAAGCAATAAATGAAACTGACATCATTACTAGACTAGAAAACATATATCCTTAAATTATTGTTAATAGAACTTTTTCATGGAAACTATCACTAAGACAAATATTGATAAAGTATCAATATATAATATATATTTAAAAAAAAACAAGAGCTGACAAGCAAACTGTACTTACAAGAACAGGATTAGCATTCTTTCCTTGAATCCATTCCTCAGCCGATAACGCTGGAGCGTCTCCCACAGTGTCCGGGTACAAGTCATCTTGAAATAGTTCCGACTGTAATACAACACACAAATATAATATTATAAATCAAACAAAATTATATCAATTAAATTACCTATAGAAATAACCTCAGATTAATTATTTATTATTTATTTACTACCTATTGTTATAATCTCAGATTTTAATACCTATACCACACTAGGACAAAAACATATCATAGTTAAATATTATAAAAAATAAAATCAGAAGAAATAGATATAGCACAAGATGCTTGTGTACATACAAGTTTCATAATTCAAGTCCAAAAGTATATCTTCAGGGGTGGACTTAACCATGTAACAAATTTTTCTATTCGTAAACATCCAATAACACAATATAATATAACATCCTTTGCAAAGAAAATTCAAGACGTGCATATTTAAAAATAATTAAGATATTTAAATTAAAATCCATGGTACAAACCTTTCTAGGTACTGTCATTGGTATTACTTCACAAAGTCCTTTCTGATGCAGCTTGTAGAATCTAAGATAAAATACAACAATTTGTAATAGAATCATAATATTATAAATTAAATTAAATTAAATCATATTTATAATTGCTATTCAATTACTATGCATGTAAATGACAATCTTGCATTTCTTCAATTGACATATTTTATATGACAAATATTACGGTATATTATTTAATGACTTAACAAAATCTAAAAATGTTCTAAAATTCAACATTTAGAACATGATATTAATAGAGAAAGCATATGGCTTCTACAAAATCATATTTAAATTATCTCAGATAACATCTCTGACATCCTCTTTGGATGCGAAAATGAATGTTAAACTTTTATTATTGTTTAAAAAAAAAAACATACCTTGCTATCTCGCAGACGTTGACATTGAGACCACGTTTAGGCATCCAGCCGATGCCTCGCTGTGGATCAGACGACCCGTAAAAGTTGAGAAAGTGAACATAAGGATTGTCTTCAGTAATCTCAACGTACTTAATGGCGCTGTCACCCTGCCACAATTATAAGTAAGCTCCATAATAATAATAAAATTATATACAAAATTATTTAACTTTATTATTTAAATCAAGTACTTATAATATTCGAATACAATATGAACAATAAACATTCTACAGCTGGACTTGAAGTTTACTTATTTGCACCATAAATAAATAATCAGCAGAAAAGAAGCACAAGGATGTGGATCGAAGGGAAGGGAAAACTCTTTGAACATAAACAAAAGGATGGTCATAAATGATGTTCAATGGATCAAAGCGGTAGGTTTTCAACAGTTTATGAAATTTAAATAAAACTAGGCTTGATGAGAAATATGTTGCATACCTTGCCGCACAGATAGATCATGTTGGTGTCAGGGTCATAGAATGGAAATATCACGCCATTGCTTGTATCAATCTCCTGAACTGTCATGTTGCCGAGTCGCTGTAACATAAACACGTTGGTCAGCATCGTTAAATATACTGCTAAAACTAGAAATGTTGACATTGTTATGACAACTGTACTTCAACGACATGAAATTCATTCTAAATTAAATGACTATTGGGCAGCAGGATAAATTTCAAGATCCTATATTGCAATGACCTTGTTCCTGTGTGCTATATATTATTATGGTAAATAAAACCGCGACTGGTTGATTGATTGACTGATTGATTGACTGACTGATTGATTGCCTCACCTCATCCGACAGAGTGTACTGTCTCCCACTCATCCCAGAGAACCCTGTGGACCTGTGGTAAACATTTTGCCGTCCTTCAGGTACACAACATGTGCTGGCTTGATTGATTGATTGATTGATTGACTGATTGATTGACTGATTGATTGACTGATTGATTGATTGATCCTAGAGAACCCTGTGGTGAACACTTTGCCGTCCTTCAGGTACACAACCTGTGTCGGCTTGTTGCCATCGTGTGCTACTGTCTCCTATACACACACATATCATACACACGTCAAGCGCAATACATTACTGAAATCTATTTACTAACTTGCTGTGTAACCTCAATGTTAAATACTGGTTCTGTATAAAACACATAGTCTCCGAGAGACTGGCTCCGACTACCTGAATAACCCTGGTACAGTGCTCCGCAATAGATGCACTGCAGGGCACTTTGAGGAGTAAAGTTGTTAAATAAGCTTAAAACCAATTTTTGTGATGTAATGCAGGATCATGTTGAGTAGTCCTGAAAAGAAACCATCTGCTTCCGAACCTTGACGTTAACACAATCAACCAACCTACACATTGACTGCAGCAATAAGTTATTTTAGTGCAACGTGTTGAGTGAAATCGATTGATAAGTAATTAATTATAATTAACTGCCTCAGCCTAAAGCATGACCAAGTCAATTAATTAGTCTTATATAATTATTACTAATATTACCTGGAGAGTATTTCCAGTCCTTGGATCAATGATTCGTACTTTCTTGTCCTTGCAGGACGACACAAACTTGTCCCCGGCGTAGCTCCAGGACGCGCTGAGTGGAATGTCCGGCAGCTCTATCTCCATGATAGGTTCTCCAGTGCCAACGTTCCATATGAAGAACTTGTTGTCGGAACCTAACATACACATAAAACATAAATACTCAGACACGATTCATGAATAAATTAATGATAACTTAACTTAGCTAAATCATGTACTGGTTCAGAAATCACGTATGACTTGTAACACCAGTCATCCGTTACAGTACGAAAGTTCGATAAGTACTTAATCTGTAATAATCTAAGTCATAATCTGTACTTTACTGTTTCCATGGTAGGAACTGACAGCCCACGAAGATGGACTGCAGTGCTTGGAAATCGCCAGTGGAATCGCCACTACAAAATGTAGGGCCCATCAGCTGTAAATAATAATATTAGAGGTTTAAGGTCTGTTACCCAATTCAATAGTGATATCAGGGACATCAGATTCGTGTGGTACTGCTGCCACCATAATTCATAATTACTTATTTCTTCAACATTATCCTCCATAGTAGCCTAATACAGATCTGTTTGTCACTTCCACGACAGCAACTATTATTATTGTCATTCATAGAGACGAAAAGCCTGTTAAACGAGAAAGTAGGCCAATTGAGTAGTTACTACGGCCTACTCAGTAGCAATGTAGGTACCAAGAGCAATTACAGGTATTCTAAACTCCTGTATTAGAGTGATGTAATACAGGAATACGTATGGTCGTTGGTACTACATTATCATTTACAGGAATATCACTGGAAAACGTAGGAACTACCGAATAGATAAACATAGATACTACATTATCGAATATAGGTAGAAACAGCACATGTAGGCTTAGTACAGGATGAGATTAGAATGCATCTATTTGTATTGCCTTCCATGATATGGAAAAACTAAGTGATGGAACAGTGGAAAAAATAGGGTCTTAATAGATTAGTTTTTCTATAGCATGGAAGGCAATATTTCCGAATAGAATCATTGATATATAGAAACACGAATGGGTGCAATAATGACTAAATATGAATACGATACGAAAGAAGGTGGATACGATACAAATGAATATATAGATGAATTGAATATATACAGGGTGGGCCAGAATAAATGCAACTACTTTGACGGCTTATAACTTTGACAGTTTTTATCCGAGCGTCTCACTCAA
>JAQFZF010004380.1:0-10609 GCA_034695365.1 Enchytraeus norvegicus
TCCATTAAGTTTGTGCGCAAATACATTTCGGATGCAAAAATGACAAGCATTGTCCTGCCGAAATAATGAAAGTTTGTAGGATTTTCGAGTTGAGAGAGCAATAAAATCTACACAATTACTCCACAATTATGTAAATTTTTTTAGAACAGGATTCCATAGCAACAATTATGGAATTATTTCAACAAACTAATCACGAATTATTGACAATTTATTTTCAATATGACAAAAGTCACAAAATCTGCTACTCAGTTTAAACAGTTTCCTGACTCTTATTCTCAAATATAAGTTCCATT
Organism: Enchytraeus norvegicus; assembly: GCA_034695365.1. Taxonomy (NCBI): domain Eukaryota; kingdom Metazoa; phylum Annelida; class Clitellata; order Enchytraeida; family Enchytraeidae; genus Enchytraeus; species Enchytraeus norvegicus. Next base: position 294 of record JAQFZF010004380.1, read on the forward strand.
TTTAGTAAATGTCTTTTCCAACTGCGAAGTTATGACGATCTTGCTAGATAACTGTTGGCCCTAAACCGTTCTAGCTTCCATTGAGATGCGTTTATCAGTCTATGCCATCATTTTATGAGTATACAACTTCTCTCCTTGGAATGCAGCACTGAATTTAGCACAGTCAATTCTTTATTGTCGCCATATGCTCGCGGGCCGCCAAGAAGGGTCCCGCGAGCCGCATGCGGCCCGCAGTTTGCCCAGGGCTACTTTAGATCGAATGGGCACACACAAATGGTACAGTAAACCATCAAGATAAAAATTATTAATCAGATTGAGCTCTGAATTGTATTGATTTAGTATATTATTGTAAATATTTAACTGTTTTTTGGACTCAACTTCCAGTTTCTCACCAGAAGTCGATATCAGGGATGTCCCAAATGGAATATGCAATTACAGGCAGTTCCAAACCCCAATTATGATTTGTGGAATAGAGTAAAATCAGAGAGTAAAATCTTGAATTTGTAATGGATCAACCAAACCCTCCATCAGGTAATTTGTAATGGGTCGGTTAATTGGTAGCATTACCACATTATGTAGTAAGCATTACATTACATTACACGTACCAGGTACCTGCTGTTATTACATTAAACAGTGAACACCTACCTGATATCATAACATTAAATTATATTACACATACCTGCTATAGTATCTCCATGGTTCTTCAGAGTCTCTGTAATTATTACATTGCAAGTACCTGCTATAGTATCTCCTCAGTTCCTCAGTCTCTGTAACTACTACATTACAAGTACCTGCTATAGTATCTCATCGGCTCCCCAGAGTCTCTGCAACAATTACATTACAAGTACCTGCTATAGTATCTCCTCGGTTCCTCAGAGTCTCTGTAACTATTACATTACAAGTACCTGCTATAGTATCTCCTCGGTTCCTCAGTCTCTGTAACTATTACATTACAAGTACCTGCTATAGTATCTCCTCGGTTTCTCAGTCTCTGTAACTATTACATTAGAAGTACCTGCTATAGTATCTCCTCGGTTCCTCAGAGTCTCTGTAACTATTACCTCTTCTCTCGTACCCCTCACCATCATCATTATATCTCTCCGAGTCATTCCTCTCCCTATCCCCACCCCCACCCCTCCTTCCACCGTTGTACCGCCCCCTAAATGGACGTCGTCCGCCCCTGAACCCACCCCTGCCGCGCCCACGAGACCCCCCACGTGAGCCTCGGCCAGCTTCTTCCAAAGTGTGGTCGTTTACCCCATTCTACAACAGCAACCTGCTTGTAAAATCTGTAGGCAACATGATGCTAATGCTATGCTATCATGTAGATATCATTGAATTAAAGATAAATAACAAAATAATTTTAGTAATTTTAATTTTTTTTAATATGTTGTGTTATAACATCATGGTCTGCTGAATGGCATTTGGCATTTTACACTTTACTATTAGCGGACCATAGAGCTCTGCAAAAAGCTCTTATTACTTTCAATTATAAGTTATTCCTGAAAATTACCATGGGAGACTTGTAATGCAGAGGATTTCGATGATACTGTCTCCATTACAATGTCACCGATATCGTCATCAGATGATGAAAGGGACGTTAAATCAATATGGTATTGTCGTATTTTATTACCGGCTCGTCATCATTATCACCTTCCTCTCTCTCCTGATCTGCATCTCTGCCCCCTCTACCCCTGCCCCTACCCCTCCTGTATCCACCCCTACCCCTACCGCCGAACCCACCTCCACGTCGGGGCCGGCGGTCAGCTGCATGCTTGCTCCCCTGCACCGCTGCTCCTTCAGGCCCCGTAACATTAGATGCCTCGGGCCCTTTGTCTCCCTCAATCACATCAAACTCTACAACCTCCCCGTCGCCAAGACTGCGCAGGTACTTGTTGGGATTGTTACGAGTCACTGCGGACTAGTAACAGAACAATGGCACACACCAACATTACTATCATCCTGGTCTGAGAGCCTATTCGGTAGAAACTTGGATAGGTCATTATAGCTGACGTTAAACTTAACTTTACAGCTTCACAATGTGTTCTAAACAAAGGAATTAATCCAAAGCAAACAAGGAGAGTTACATGCTCACATCACCCATCTATAATAATTGCCATAATATAACAAAGTCTAATGTCCATTACTTCATTCAAGGATAGTGTCAGGGATGTCTACGACTAAATATGCACCAATTGCTGCCAATTAACCGACCCATGAAGGGATGGAGGGCTTGGTTGCCAATGGTTGGCCCATTGTACATCCGAGAATTTACCCTGATTGACTCGACCGAGAATCAACCCGGATTATTCTACGCAAACACAACACAAAACTGGCCATCGAGCTAAAAGGACAAGATAATTTCTTTAAATGTAACTATTAAAAAACAACCGAGTATATAACAGCAAAAATGAAATGCTAACTACAGTATATTATAATGACATACAAGCTAATCAATAATAACAAAAATGTCATATTTAATGTAAGAAATGCAAATTAGGCTAACTTACAATAATTGTCGGTTTTTAAAAAGTCCTAATAAATAATACTAATTAATGAAGGTTTAAAGTCAGTCTCTTCATCCAGGGATGATGTCAGGGATGCTAAACCTAAATTTAATGAATTGTAAAGTTTTACTGACCTGATGTACAAACACATCTTCGTTATTGTCATCCCTAATCAATCAATCAATACATAAATCAATATATTTATCTCATTTCAATCAATCAATATATTAATCAATATATGACTGAGTTAATCAATCAATAAATTAATGAATCAAGTTATAAATATTAGAACTAATAATCAGCTGGCCAGTGGCGGCGCCAGCATTTGGGACAAGCCGGGGCACTGCCGCGGCATAAGGTCCCGAGACGGAGCACATTAAAACTGAGGAAAAATCAGGAAAATCTTGTATGCCTAACTACTTGAATTTTTAATATCATTTACTAAAAACACTGTACACAACTTCACCAATCATTAAAATTTATTGGAGTCATTGTCCATTGTCAATGATGCATGAAATAATACCGGAATAGTATAATTATGAGATTAACACGAAAATATAGTCATGGTTTCATATCATGGAATTGTTAATTCAATCAAAATCCAAACAAAAAAATGTCATTTTCCTTCCGTGACACCTTCTGCAGGGGCACCTGCCGCGGCACGGCAGTTTTCAGTCGGGGCACGTGCCCCAGCTGGCCCCGAGTGGAGCCGCCACTGTAGCTGGCTACCAAGACATAATGGAATATTTTCAGTGGAAAATAACAGGCATTTATAGTTCTGAGCCAAGAACCTACCACACCAAGATCAAGGGGAAATACAACTACAACCAGGTGCAGATTTAGGGTGGGGGTCAGGGATTGTCCCCCTCTCCCTTGATTTGACAACTTTGAAATTGTGCCTTATGCTTAAATCAGAACCTTTTGAATACTTGGCACTCGATTTTACCTTCCCCACACCTCTCCATTTTACCTGCCCCTCCCAGCTCCAAAATGCAAATACTTGGGCCCCGAAAAAATTCTAGATCAGCCTTAGACTAAAATACTATCAACAGTATAAATGAATTTAAATTTAAATTAGTACTCAGATATAATATATCTAGGCCTATGTATGCTATTGATCAACAAAAATAAGTGAAATAAGATCTATGAGATAAAAAATAAGATGACAAATTCAGCTGCAAATCAAATTGTGTTAATTAATCTGGCCTGTATACCTGTTTATAAATCCATAGCCATTCTTGACATTGAACCACTTTACTGTACCCGTCACTTTACTGGCTGAAATTGTAATGTATAATTCATAATTATTAAATCATTTAATATACATATTATTAATCAGAAAATATTAAATTCAAATTCAATGGAAATTGGCACAGAAAGAGTTCTAATAAAATTTTGTCAAAAGCAAATTCCATAATAAATTTAAACATGAATACATGAGGGTGATCTTGGAAAGAATTTTGATTATTTTTGTGAATTAAATCAAAATATTTATTTTCTAACCCTTGAACTTATTATTAGCTATTACATTCTTCTCTTTCAATTCAAAATATTTAAATATCAACTCAAATGGTTATCGTAATTAAACTTATTTCATCACAACATCTGTGATGAAATCTTACCATTTGATATTTACGAACATTTGAATTAAAATTGTGAACATTTCTGGGATTAGGGAAAAAAGATTTGAAACTGCCAAAACAATCCTAACTATGACTCAGAAATATGAAATATTAAGTTTGCAAAGAATCTAAAATTTTATTATACATAATATATATAGCCTATAATTATTATACAAATTTATATTAAATTAATTTGAAATACCAAAATTGATCGATATCTATGTACAGAATTCTAGCAAGATCTGCCATCTCGCCCCACTAGCCTACAACTTAGAACTCGGCTTAAAATTGAATTTTATTTCCATTTATACGCAGACTGAATGACTTTCTGGATTCTCTTATACTAATTTTGCACAGTTTAACAGAAGTATTATAGTGTCGTTCCGTCTGACTTCATAGTGCTCGATGTTGTCGCACTAATTGAGTGTCACACTAAATGCACCATTCTAATTTAGTATATACAACACTCCAATAATTGTTGTCATTGATTTGGGAAGAGCATGACAGTTACTTTATGCCAGAATCTGACTTGAGAATAGTTTGATAAGAATAGCAAAATAGATAGGCTCTGGTAAAGAGACGTGCCAGAGTCATATTTTATTTACTTGTTGTGTTAGGGTACAGTTTGTAGTTAGGGTTAGACTAATCTCCACCCCAACCCTAAATCCAACCATAACCCTAATTTATTTATTCTGCACTATCTGCACAAATCGAAGAAAATCGGTCGAATTGTATTGGCACAGGCACGTTCTTTACCAGAGCCAAGAGATGGAACATTTTTCTTATGCTAACCAGTAAGCAATCTTGAAATATATAAAGTATACACCTCACAAATATAATTTGTAAAATAAATTTAGAAAATATTAGATTTTAACCAAATTAGATTACATACCAAATTAGATATTTAAAAGAAAGATATAATTAATTAATTTTAATTTACCTGTAACGATCCGTTCAATCTTAGTTCCAGTAGATGCTGACTCGGGAACTTCCGCAGTAGAAATCTCCGGCATTTTCAGTTTATGTTTTTGACTGATCCTGATCAACTTCTTTTCGCTTTAATGAAATCAACTCATAGACTGCAGAGTTCTGTCTCTGCAAAGATATTGCCTGTCGAAATCTGTAAATGAATTAAATAAACACATTTGATATTTTGGTTAAACTACGTTTATGGTCTCACATTTGGATGATGACAGGGGCGCTAAATATTTGTGCCTACCATGTAATCTCCCCAGCCGTGTGTTTATGTTTGCCGAGTTGAATCTGGCAATATAAGAATAGAGACCACCCGAAGAGAGAGAATCTCTGAGAAAACAACAGTAGGCCTAATTAGTGCGCAAACCTTATCAATAATAACCTTACGAATATAAATGGTCCATCAAAGAGCGCAAAGCCGTAATACGTAAAATCAAGTCAAGGTTACATTTAAAAGTTCCTTTCCTATTTCCCAATAATTTCCCGGCAGGCCTAATTGATAAATATAATGATTAGTAATTTAATATCAAGATAATAAAACAAAAACAACAAAATACATCTTTCACAAAAACGCACATCGAGACTACTTATTTCTGCGACGATTCATCGCCTAATTAGGCGAAAAATTAAATAAAAAATTAAATAAAAAATATAAATAATAAAATTTGTTTATTACTTTTATTTACAACAAAAGATGCTCCAGGTCCCTACAGCATATCCACAGAGAGCATTCTCAAATCTTAATCCATGCATTTGCAAAAGTTTATAACTTTTTAGTTCAAAAATTTTGGGCAATAATTCTCGAGATATTTTCGATCTTTCTGCATTAGGTGTTAAAACGCAAGAGATTTGAAAAAAATAGTAACGGACAATAGCAACAACAATATAAATGCTGCATTTTTAAACAATTAAATCATAGCAATGTTGACATTTACCTGAATTTACAAAGAGAAGAATTTTCTAAAACTCTATGTTGGCACAACAATTAACACAAACTGACGAATGCAATAATTTTCTTATCAAATTATTCGACTTGGATATTTTGAATGTAATATTTGGATGTTAAAACTTTTAATTATCTATGGTAGCCGCCTAAATTAAATTGTAAACAAATAAACAATAAACAAATAGAAATGTTTATTTATTTTCTAATTTTATTAATCATTACTTTTTTTAAATAACTCAAATATTTCTATTAATTACTTAGTTAATTTACTAAGTTAATATTTTTTTTTAACTTTGCGTGATCTAGTGTAAATCTTATTGATGTTTTGGCTGATCAAACAAAATAATTATAAATTAGAGTACCGATATAGCCTACTGAGGAGCAAAGAGGCGTGGCTTACATACTGAAAATTATGAGAAGAGAGGGCGTGGTTTAAGCATTAACGTGATTTTGAGGAGCGCAGAGTGTTAGAGTTAGGGGGTGTTAGCGTTAGGTACCTAGTATGGCTAAAATTAGGGCTAGGGTTAGGGTGAGGGTCACGATTAGGGTTAAGGTGAAAATTCTCATCCGTCTCTCTTAGCTCCTCATATTTCTTAGGAAATAGGCCACGTCCCTTTCTCCTCATTAGTACTAATCTTGTATCAAATGAACCAATGCCATTCAATCCAATGCAGATTGGTGTAGCGGTTAGCATGCTTGCCTCCAGAATCGAGTGATGGCATGTGACGAGGAAATGATTCCCAGGTCAGTCGACAAAATATCCCGGCACCCTTGGGCACGGGTGGCTATCGGTGTCTGGAAGATAGAAACAGTGGCGCAGCGAGACAAAGTAGCACCTGGGATGAAATTCTATTTTTCCCGAGGTGAGGATCTTTTTTTTGCTTGCTGTTCTCGCCAAGATTTACAATTTTCGAAAATGGCGCCCCTGTTTTCGAATATGCACCCATAGAACAAGTGACGCCTGGGGCGGTTTCGATCGTCCCTCTCGCCCCCCCCTCGCTACGGCTCTGAATGGAGGATAAATCGTGTAGCAGCGCTTGCTGCAATTGAGGCGAGCTATCAAAAGACAAAGGTACAATTAATCATGGAGCGACAAGACAATAACACTGCGCAACAAAATATGGTAAAGTTCTGACTTCTGTAGATTTTTGATGGTTCTATATGGAATGAGGTATTCTAAACACAAATCTGAAGTCCGTTTGTCTCTACCTTCTACCGTTCGCTTGTAAATGCAAAAAATGTGAAAATAAATGTTAAGCCGTAAATATTTTATCATTTGTAAATTTAAAAAATTTTTTGTCTTGACTAGTGTAAATTTTTTATGCTTATATATGGAATGAGTATTTTAAACACAAATCCGAAGTCCGTTTTTCTCTACCTTCTACCGTTCGCTTGTAGGCCTAAATGCCAAAATGTGAAGATTTTTGTTAAACCGTGTACATTTTATCATTTTTGCAAAAAAACAGTTTTGTCCTGACTTATGTAGATTTTTTGATGGTTCTATATGGAATGAGGTATTTTAAACACAAATCTGAAGTCCGTTATTCTCTATCTTCTACCGTTCTCTTGTAAATGCAAAAAATGTGAAAATCTATATTAAGCCGTAAAATTGTTATAATTTTTCACAATTTTTTTTTTGTCTTGACTTATGTAAACTTTTTGATGGTCCTATATGGAATGAGGTATTTTAAACACAAATCTGAAGTCCGTTTTTCTCTACCTTCTACCGTTCGCTTGTAAATGTCAAAAATGTGAAAATAAATGTTAAACCGTTTATATTTTATCATTTGAGTAGATTTTTTTGAAGATTCTATATGGAATGAAGTATTATAAACACACATCTGAAGTCCGTGTTTCTCTACTTTCTACAGTTCGAAGAAGACATACAATTTCTACAACAGCCAAACACGGATTAAGTGTTCTTATGCAAAAAACAAAATATAATTTTTCAATAGAACTGTTATAGGAAGAACAAAACCAACGCAGATATGGCATCAGGAGGGTCGATTTACTATAGAAACACTCTAAAACCAAAATAAGCAAAATTTTGTTGCGCAGTCTTTATATAATTAATTATCCATACAATTTACAAATCAGTTTTATACTATAACTTTTTTGCTCTAATTTTGGCGGCGAAATTTATGCTTGACAATTTATTATATTATTAATCGTATTTTTTATCCTAAATTCCTAGAATGAATTTAGCGTCTGACGAGTCATGTGTAGGCTATGGGGCAGTGTAGGCTGTAATGATATCAGCTTAGACTCTGAGTATAATGGGATGCATTGCATCCTGGCGCGCTCCACGCTCCTTATTCCAGTTCTTCGTGATAGGCCTTTCTCATAATTCGTCAAAATATGCCCCCCAGACATTTCTCGGGCCCCCATCTCAATAAGTCAGGCTTGGCCCCCCTGACAATTCTTGCCCCCCCCACTCAAAGAGTCACGCTACGGGACCGTAAAGAATGAATGAATGAATGAATGGTGAATGAATGAAAATAATTGCGGCTTGGTAAAGCTTCGCCTCCTCGGAAGCAAGTGATCCACGATCGAACCCCAGTAAGTTGACAAGAAAAATTATAGACCCAGGTTGTCCGGAAGGTTATTCGAATGTCTGCACTAGCTTTCGCTTTTTATAACCACAATCGCCCGATCTATAGCCCGCTATGTGTGTAGCTTAAAGGCGTTGTGAAGAGGGAGGGAGGGAGGGGGTGAAGCGTACAATTTTGTAGCGTAGCGGAAACAAATTTAGGGAGGCCATCAAGGAGGCAGTAGCAGTGGTGGCGGTGGATGGGGGCGGGGGGATCTTTGCATGGAATTTTTAACATTTCCGATAAAATATGTCACAAAATGGGCAAAGTGTCCCTCCCCAAGACCAGAGTGCCCTCTAAATTGTATCCTGGCTACGCCGCGGATTGCTAGAGGATCGTCAACATACACGGGCTCGGCTCAAAACCGACACTGATTTTTCTTTATAATTAAAGCAATATATGCAAGAAATCTAAACAAAGAAAAATAAATTAAATACACTTACAAATAAAAAATAGAGGGCAAATGAATCAGTTAGAGGACATGAATGAATGAATCAATATGAATCAAGAGAATGAATCAATCAATTATGAGACATATGAATCTATTACAGGACAAATGAATCAATAATAGGACAAATGAATCAATTAGAGGCCCATGAATCAATCAATAAATTAACAAATCACTCGACAATCAATCATTTAGCCATTATCGACATATAGTCCACAATACACGGATCCCGATAAAGGGAGCCAATAAGAAATCACCTCAAAGCACAAGTTTTCTCTTCTTGCACGACGTCACATCACCGAGCGGTAAAATAATCAACTTAAGATTTGTCAAGGATGTAGAAAATCCTCCCCGAGGGAGTGAACTTTGCGATAAGTCTCCCCCTCCCTTCAATATGTTTCAAACATTTCTCACTAAAAAATGCTTCTTTGCTAAGGCAAAAAATAATTCTTTGCTAAATCAATCTATACACTACAACAACTAACTACGGCCTCTACATAACGACTACGTAGTGATGACAATGGTTATCGTCCCTTTCTTCATTCAAAGGTGACGTCAGGGACATCTCAGTAATGACCACTCAGTTGTCACTGCCAAAGATGGTCTCTGGTCACAAGGGAGTGAAAATAGTTTCAACAGTAGAGAAAGCAATTAACAAAACCTAAATAAATAATTTACAACTGGCGTCTGTGTGTACCGAGACCATACGTAGAGGTCTCGGAGACACAGACGTTAATCATCTCGTCAGCGTCTATACAAGTCAACCCCAAACACACATAAACCTACATAGCGTGTGATGAAATCAAATCAGTATAATATAGCAATAAAACTATAATAAAACTGAAGCAGCAAATGAATGAAAGCAAAATTGAAACATCCGTAAATAGTCAGGTCAAATTGTTGGACCACCCCAAAAAATTGCAAGAAAAAGTTTTATGATTTTTTCAACATATACTATGTACATGAACTTCCTAAAAGTTAATGCTAGTTTTGCATAAAATTGCACTACCGGAAGGGGTTAAAATGAGGTGTTAAACTAATGAACCAAAAATAACGAATAAACGTTAACTGAAAGTGCGTGCAAGTGCAATAAATGTTGCAAAAAACAAGAAATAGGATTATTTACATTAAATTAATTTTATTTAACTTCTTTTTACATTTAATTTCATATAATATAATTATTTAATAATTAATTTAAATATTTTATAATTGCAATCTTCCTTCAGG